>ML780562.1:0-19648 GCA_009831015.1 Picea engelmannii | reverse complement strand
TGGCTAAAGGTTGGGACAAAGGGAATGCTCAATCGGGTATAGTTTCTTTACTATGATTTTCCTCCTTTCAAATGGGACCCCTACCCCTTCTTTTATAGGCTAGAAGGAGCTAGGTATTTGGTCGAATGACCGGCCATGCATGGACGAAAGGTTTAGTTAACTTACCCAAAGATGTGTGTTCCGTCAGCAACTTTCCTTTTTTCGTTCTTCTGAAGGTCAACGCGGGTTGTAGTGGGTCATCTAGCATGGACACTGTAGATACACGCGGGATGTAGTGGAGCAGGGTGCATGGGCCTTTAAAAATGGAGTTGTTAGAAAGTTGTTCAGTAGTGACTTGGAAAAGAAGGAATATGAGATGGCCTGATGCCAGGTAAGCATGTTTGGTGAAAATTAGGGTTATAATAGATGCCCCCTAATGTGTGAGGTCATAAGAGCATCTGATGGCCGAAATAAATTATCAATCTTAACCAACGTTCTAAACAAGTAAGCCCAGGGACCAGAAATCGGGAGGTGCCATCTGCAAAATGAAAATTGTCTCACCGAGGTGGGCATACCCATGCTCGGGATGAAATAAAATCATGGCTACCAATCAAATACATTGTAGATCAATGTCATATAACTATATAAAGTGTAGCTGCGAGCAATACACAGCGGATCTACATCTCAAAATAAAAAAGATATACATGTATAGTATCCATCTTCTAGAATCTGATAAGGATTGATGGTTGGAGATGAGGTCTTCGGAGCTCAAGAAACAACTTCAAAATCTTCAAAACTTGGGTAGGAGTGTAATATGAGTGTATGACTTCACTACCCAAAGGTCTTTGACAGCTCATCGGTCATGGACTAGAGAATCTTGATGATCAAACTAAAGGCTTCATTGATTTCGAACAAAGACTTGATTGGACTTTCAGGATGGTCAGGCATGAGGGCAAGAGACAAACTGTAGAGGGGCCGACTCAAGCTTGGTAAAAACTTCCCTTGGACAATAGCACGACAAATGATGAGACTCAGGAAGCATGGCATTGACATAAGTTCACGAGGCAGGAGGCAACACAAACTCTCCATATGTTTGGAAGAATAACCAAATGGAGGAGGACACAACTCTATGTAGCGAGAACAACTTCCTAAGGTCATATTAAATCCCAGATCTTGAAGTAAAAACAAAAGGATGTGCTTTGTCCAAGGGCAACTCATTGTGCTGCCAATAAAAAGAAAATACTTTTCCCTTCCTCTTTTTGGGGTATATTTGATTTTTTTGTCTTTTTCAATAATGTTGGAAATCTTGAAAAAGAATAAAAGAATGCTACGTTACAAAGGAGGATCGAGTGTTGCAAACATACTAGTTCCAAGTGCACGGAACACAGGGATGCTCAAGGAAAAGGTACATATGTAGGAAAAGGACACTCAAGAAAAATCCTCCAAGGGCCAAAGGTGTCAAGACGCAGAGGCAAAGTGCTACAAGGCTTGCGTATAAGGCATGCTTCAGATGGTTCAGTTGAGAGCAACATGGAGTCGACATTAGGTCAAATACGCAGGTATGCAAACGCAATTAACAAAACACAAAATGGTAACGTTCTTCGATGTAATTTTAACGAGCCCAGAGAAGGTAAGCTCGATGGTTTTTCATGTTTAGAGAGTCTGAAAAAACATAAAAGGACTCCATTGTGGTACCTTTTTCGAAGGTAGTCTAGTCGGTTCGAAAAAGGGGTAAATTAGCACCAAAAAGACATCTATTCAAAACCATTTTAATGAGTGTGATAAAGACAAGATCACTCAGCAATTTTTTCATTTTTAAGGAGTCTGAAAAAAGATTAACTATGGAATCCATCAAGAATGTTCTTCTGGACCAATTTAACGAGTGTGAAAGAATAAGGTCACTCGACAATCTTTTCAATTTTAGGGATTCTGAAAAGAGCTTAACTATGGACTCCATGGAGGTTCCTTTTTCGTAAATTTAGTCTCTCAGACCCGAAAAAGGGTTAAAATTATATATGAGAATACTCTTCTAGAGAACCAAGGCCTCTAGAGTATACCTTTGTTCGTACAGTTGACCATCTGGATCGAAAAAGGGGTAAAATACTGCCAGATAGACGTGCCTTTAAATTTCAGTTTAACGAGTGTGAAGGTCAACAAGATCGCTCAACAATCTTTTCATTTTTAGAGGGTATGAAAAGGGATTAAAAGAAGACCTGTGGGGGCTACGACTCATGTATGAAACTGGTTCAGGTAGAGCCCACTGCTAGGATCAGACCAAGAGTCTCTTCGATAGTCAACTTGGAAAGTCTCCCAAAAGGGAAGAAAACACAAACCATGGTGTAAGTCCTCCCACGGTATAGAAACCGTAGTCATGGCTTCAAGGATAGCCTCATCTGAAGGCAATTCAAAATCCGAGAAATCACTCAAATGAGGGTCGATAGTCCCAAAGGGTGAAGTAAACTGACCATACTCCATATGATGATCAAAGTTCTGGCCAGGATTGGCAAAGTCTATCAGCAAAGAATCATGAGCACGAGGGCTTGAGGATCTACAAACAATGAGATCAGACTCAGAAGGGTACTCAAGCCCACTTGGACCAAGAGAGGGAAGCAAGGCTTCCCATGCCCCCATTGGATAAACCAATGGATCAATTGTTGAGACCAAGTCTCGAGAGGGAACACATGATTTCACCAGTTCTTGCTAAGAAGCAATTGAACACCGAGGATAAGATGCCACATAATAAACCCGTTGTGAGGTAGAGTCTACATGAATGATAGGAACATATAAAGGGGTAGTCTAAAATAATGTTGAATTAGGATGGTGATTATCAGATGGCAGCTGGTTGATATTGACAATGCTTCCATTTTGAGGGAAATGCATCACTCGAAAGAGCATAGACACTACAACATTCATAGCATATACATAATCACGCCCGAGAAGCATATTGAAATATAACGGGCCTTGCACCACTATAACATCAACAAGGACAGTCTTCCCACTAAATGAGATAGGCAACTGAGGAAGAATCCCCAAATATTCACTAGGATGTCTGTCAAAAGCCAACAGCTCATGCGAAGCAGACACAAGCTTCAGAGATCCCAAGACTTTCCAAACCAAGGAGGATAAAATACTTGCAGAGGCTCCCTCATCCACAATACATCGATAAATGTTTGTTGAATTAACTTCAACCCTTATTTGAAAAGGTGCGGCAAAAGGAAGACGAGGCTCAACAAGGTCATTCCAATCAAAGGAAACCATCCTAGGGCTTGGAGAGGGTGTGCTCGGAAAGAGCATAATGCCCCCTTCTTCTGAAAGTATTGAACCAGAAATGCTAAAAACATAGTCGGTAGACACGTCACTACCCAAAAGAAGAGTGGGATCATCCGATGACTGCATTGGCATGACCACTTTCGCAACCAATGGTTGAATAGGCTACGGGACTACATGGTCTAAAGGCACCTCACCCCCCAAAAGAGGAGTGGGATCAGCCAATGACTGCATTAGCATGACCACTTTTGCAACCAATGGATGAATAGGTTGCAAGACTACATGGTTTAAAGGCACCTCACCCCCCAAAAGAGGAGTGGGATCAACCGATGACTGCATCGGCATGACCACTTTCTCAACCAATGGCTAAATAGGCTGAGAGAATACATGGTCTAAAGTCACCTCACCCATCAAAAGTGGAGTGGGATCAACTGATGACTGCATCGACATGATCACTTTCTCAACCAATGGTTGAATAGGCTGAGAGACTACAAGGTCTAAAGGCACCTCACCCCTCAAAAGAGGAGTGGGATCAGTCGATGAATGCATCGGCGTGACCACTTTCTCAACCAATGGCTGCATATACTGTGGGGAAACCTCAACAAACTCAAAATCAGAAGATATTGCAGACAGGGACCACAATCTTTGTACCTATGGAATGTCAGGGCATAAATGAGTAAGGTGATATCTCTTGCAAAGCTTACAAGGGAACTTA
Organism: Picea engelmannii; assembly: GCA_009831015.1. NCBI lineage: Eukaryota > Viridiplantae > Streptophyta > Pinopsida > Pinales > Pinaceae > Picea > Picea engelmannii. The sequence continues at coordinate 15,687 of ML780562.1, read as the reverse complement.
GGCTTACGTCCTATCCGTCTAGGTTTCTCAACAGAATCATTGCCCCCAACATGACTGGAAGTGGTTGGTTGCACATCGCCAACATGACTTGCAGAGGTTGGTGATGGGTCGATAACATGACTCGCAGAGGCTACAGACCTATTGCCAATATGACTAGCAGGGACTGGACTTTTTCCCCCAGCATGACTTGCAGAGGGTGGGTGATTTCCCCCAGCATAACTTGCAGAGGTTGGGTGTTGGTCTTCAACGTGACTTGCAGAGGTTTTCGATCTATCTCCAACATGACTCGTAGAGGTTGGTGGTTTCTTCTTCCTATTCTTCCTCTTTCTATTTCGTTTAGACTTTCGGTTACTAGTAATTGTACTTTCACCAAAGGTGGGAGAAGGAGGAGGAGAAGACTTTGCTGATGATGAAACATCAACAGGGTGCCCATGACTTAAGGTGCTTAACTGAGAAGCATCAAGAGCATTCGGGACATTTGGAATGGTACCCAACCAAACCGGTAGTCCCACATTCAACCCATGAATGTACAAAGTGGCCATCAAAGGAACACCAACGTTTCCGAAGAAAGGAAAAACACAAGAATACCCTTGTGAAGGGGTTCCTTGGTTGGTATCATCAGGAAATTTATCCATGAAGATCTTATGCAGAGGTTCTCCCCTTGTGGGATCGTTCAAATCCGTAAAAGTCTCACACACTGACTCTGAAGAACCAGTGTTATCAAAACAACACCTATAAAGAGGAGGCTCCACGTTTCTAAGAAGAAGACTGAAAAGTCCTCTCAACCGGTGGAGTGGGAGGTCTACCACCCTAGGTCAGAGACCCAAAGACATGACTGACTAACTCACTATGGAAAACTAGGGAGCACAGAGCTCCCTAGTATTTGGTGTATGAACTAATGGGTTAGAGATTTAATTAATCATACAATCAATATTCAAATAATGACAATCTTATATGGCAGGACAGGAAAAGAAATTCTTTTATTAACTTCACAATGATACCTTACAATGATAAAGACGGCTACTGCTCCTCGATCTTGATCCTAGGCTCCTCTTCAAAATTCTTCCAACTGCTTTTCTCTATACATCTCTTTGCACAAGGATGGCTAAAGGTTGGGACAAAGGGAATGCTCAATCGGATATAGTTTCTTTACTATGGTTTTCCTCCTTTCAAATGGGACCCCTACCCCTTATTTTATAGGCTAGAAGGAGATGGGTATTTGGTTGAATGATCGGCCATGCATGGCTGACAAGTTTAGTTAACTTACCCAAAGTTGTGTGTTCCGTCAGTAACTTTCCTTTTTTGTGCTTCTGAAGGTCCACGTGGGTTGTAGTGGGTCAGCCAGTGTGGACACTATAGATACACGTGGGCTGTAGTGGAGCAGGGTGTGTGGGCCTTTAAAAATGGATTTTTTAGATGAGTTGTTTAGTAGTGGCTTGGAAAAGAAGGAATATGAGATGGCCTAATGCCCGGTAAGCATGTTTGGTGCAAATTAGGGTTATAACAATGTACTTTCAACAGTCTCACAACAGGTACTCGATGAAGGCAATAGTGGATTTGTGCGTTCTCACCTCTGCTCTTCCACTTTCCAGAGCTGTTGTTCACTCCACAGAGAAGTTGCCCAGGCAATTCATTCAACCGGTGAAGAGAGAATCTCTTCCATGCAGGTGCAGGCACTAGGCACTCCAAGGCTTCTCTACTCGGGAATTATACAATGGCATTTGTGGCTTTACTGCTTCAAATCGTGGCTCTATGAAAGCAACGACACTATGGTAGGAGGCCCTGTCTTTTTGGCAGCGACAATAACACCTTCACATGTGTTGGCCCTTGGTTATGAAAGTTAGTGAAGAGCAAGGAAGAAAAGGCAAAATGTGAACTGTGCAGAAGACACAGTGACTGTTACTGGGTCTAAGTGAGCAAAAGAGCAGAAAAGATGGAGCAATGTAAGAGAAAGAAAGCCATTGGATGAGGAGATCGAGGATGACAGATCAACAAGGAATAAGGATCATGGACAACTCATCAAGTAGAAAAAGCCACCTTTGGATGCTTTGGAGCACCACGTGAGAAGGAAGGAAAGATAGGTTGGGGAAGTCCTGAAAACGTGGGTCAAGTTGACCTAAGGTTTTAGACACCTAGGGTTTTGGTATCTAGGGTTTGTGACACCTAGTTTTCAGCCTAAGGATGTCGGTGAGCTATTGTAATGTATAAATAGAGGTCAATAGGACCTGGGATGGGTTGTTGTTATTGTTGTTACTATTGTTGGTGTTATGATTGTTGTTGTGTGATCGAGAGAGTAATATCGAGTGAGAGAGAAGTGTTGAGTACGAGAGCCTTCTATATTGTAAGATATTCAACTGGGTGTGAAGATCAACCCTCTAGCTCGGTGCGCAGGAGGGGAGAGATAGCAAGGAGAAGAGAGAAGATCTGCTAGCTAAGAGCACAGACAAGAAATGTATGCTTCATCTTAACATATTATAAGCATAGTTTTGTGGACGTAGCCCTAGAGAGAGGGTGAACCACGTATATCTTGTGTCATGTGTGCGATTGATGCTATGTTCTTTTCCCTTTTATATACTGCTATTGCATTACTGTGTTAGATCTGATAGATAGCTGTGTGGAGTAGATATAAGTTGATAAGTGACATATGCATGTTGTATTGTTCTAGTATTGGATCCACTTGATATTCCCCTTGGTTGTAGACATCTCTATCCTACAATCCCCCCATAGCTGCTTCGGGTGAGACTACATCTGCTTCATAGGTTTTGCCAAAAGGGCCAGTAGTTAAGGCTTGTTAGTGCGCTCTTGGAGCTGAACCCTGGGTCTTCCCCTGTGCTAACAAATGGTTCCGTTGTTGGGACCGTAATCTTCTTGAGGGAATGTTAAGGTGGTTTCCATCAAAGACAGAGATTCAAAAGTGGATAGAAAATCAAGAAAAGGACTTCACTGAAGCCCAGAACAAGAACCCTAATATTAGTACGGAGGATTAGTTGGAAATATATATCTTTACTGATATCCACGAGATTTTCTTTGGAAGAATCCATCAAGAGCTATATGAGTGGTTAGTTAGGTTAGAAGATATCCAATTTGAGATCAGATCTAGACCTCCCATGGTTTGGACGTTGACGTTGATCAAAAAGGTCAAGAGATTTGATAACGTCGTGTCAAGAGTAGTAGATCACTGGTTTGATAGAACCATTGGAGGGTACATCACTGAGTTTGTTGTTGATAGAGTAGAGTCATATAGCCAAGCCGAGAGATATTTCTTCAAGGGACACAGAGGAAAATTTTTACATTTTTGAAGTTGAGGATCAAGATGCTATTGCATGAGAAGAACATCTTGAAGATACAGTAGATTGGTCAGATTTGGAAAAGCTAATGTTAAAGAATTTAGAAAGCGACAGTGATACACAGGCTGGACATACGCGCAGTGGGAGAGCATTCAGAGAATTTCATCTTGCGAGCCTATTTAAGAAGAACTACGAGGATGAGGGTTTCTACAGTGGACAAGAGGCAGATCTGACGGACAGAGAGCATTCAGAACCCGCTGGAACAGAGGAAGGGAAAGATGAAGAACCTCGCTGGGAAGAGACAGAAACTTCACAAACTGCGCAGACTGCTGAAGTAAGTACTATTATTCCTCTTGTTGATTCAGTAGCATTAAGAAATCAGAGTAATCCAAGCCACCAAAGCATTCAGAGCACTATCACTAGTATTCCACCACATACTCAGTCAGGAACCCTAGGAAGATCTATGGTAGATGAGATGAGACTCCCTATTTTTAGAGGAGATGGGTCTGAAGACCCTGATCAACACTAGTTCCTATGTGAAGCCGTATGGAATATTAAGAATGTCACTGACGAAGTTGTTAAAAGAACTCAGTTTAGTACTACCTTAAGGGATCGCGCACTGAGATGGTACATGAAGCTTGTCCAAGGACTTGCACAACCTAAGCCGTTGAATGAGATCAAGAATGCATTGACTACAGAGTTCAAGAAACCCAAGTCAGAGTCACAATGTATTACAGAGTTGAAAGAGATAAAGCAGAAGTTATCCGAACCTGTTTGGGAATTTGATCAGAGATTCAAGACCTTAACAAGTCGATTGAATTTTCAGATCCAAGATGAGCAGAACAAATAATGTTTCATTGCTGCCCTCTTACCACACATCAGAGTTCCTCTGATGCAACATAATATTTATTCACAGGCTGAGGTGCTGGAGATCACCATGAAGTTAGAATCAACCCCTATGGGAGAATCCAACTCAGGTATGAGTCAACTAACTAGTTTGTCTCTGCAGGTCGAAGATATGAAGAAAGACAAGGGAAAAGATAAAAGAGAAGACATCTGGTGTGTCAGATGCAGATCGGAAGGCCATGATAAGGAACACTATCCCCTATTTCATGAATACTTGGCCTATGGAGCTCCAAGCCCTTTGAAGCAAGTCGCCCTAACCTGGTGCGAGGTATGCAGAAAAATACATCGCCCTGGTGAGTAATATTACATGCAAAAATATGTTCAGACACCCAAAAATTTGTATTGCATGTTCAATAAGTCCGTGGGGCACGATGATAGGGATTGTAGGGCTTATGGCCTCATGCATGAAAGGTCAAGAGACATATACAAAATTCAAGGTGAAGTACAACAAGAAGGAAACACTACGTAGTATAACTCCCCTGGGAGAGGAAAATTCAATCCTCACAGTGGATTCAGAGGAAGAGGAAGAGGAGGAGGTATGGGTTGAGTTCGAGGATAGATAATCTATTATAACTACGCACAACTAGGACACTTGGAAAGGGACTATCAGAACCCTTGTACCACTTGCAGCTACTGCAACTCTTTCGAGCATGTCATCGAGGAATGTCCAGCATTGATAGCCAAGCTTTAGGAAAGACGAGGACCTCAACAGAACCCACAAGTGAAACTGATTTATGTTGAACCTCACATAGAAGACCCTAGAATCATTGTTATCACTAGAGGAGGTGTTGTTATAGGATAAGACAGACTGATCCAAGGAAAGACTATAGAAGACTCAGGAGTCCAGAAAGCTACAGAGAAAACCCAGACTTTTGATGCAAAGAAACAAAGACAAATATTTGAGGAGGCAAGAAAAGAGTTCATAGGAGATCAAGGTTCTTAATCAAAGACACGACCTGAAGTAAGAGAATATGGAATTCCTCTAGCATTTGATCAGTCTACTTCGCCAAAAGAAATAAAAGAGGTAAGCAAGCTCATGGAATTTTTATATACTTGTATTAAGTTGATTCAGGATGAGAGCGCTATACGAGAGCTACAAAATTTAATCAGACGGTATGAGATAAGAAGGATAGATTATGTACTAAAAAAATTAGTACATCAACTATCCAAGAAGAGAAGGACAAATAAGGAACTACACTTGAATTCTAAGATAGGAGAATATGACATAGACTATGTGGTCCTCGACTTAGGGTTGGAGGTCAATGTCATGATGAAGAAAACCTGGACATTGATGGGAAAACCAAAGTTGATATATTCCCCTATCAGGCTTAGGATGGCTAATCAGTAGGCAGTAAGCCCCTTTGGCAGATTGGACCATGTCCCTGTGGACATTGATGGAGTAAGAACGTTTGCAGATTTTGAAGTAATTGAGATAGTTGATGACAACTTCCCTTACCCTCCGCTGTTAGGAATTGATTAGGCTTTCAATAATTCCACTATGGTTGATTTAAAGAAAAGACGTATGATGTTTGAAAGAGACGGCCTTAGGGTCATTGCACCTTTAGATCCAGATGAAGGTCAACGATACACAAAACCTATCAGAGAAGAAGATGCGTATATGAACTGGAAAACATATACAAACTAACATCAAGACAACATGATTACATTAATCCTATGGGCGATGGAAACCTAAGCTGGTGAAGTGACAGTGCATGTTCATCAGATTCAGAATAAGCACTGGAAAACTGGCAGAACAAAATGTATGAAGTATCTACAAGGAGATGTGCTACATTAACCAGAGATGTTATCTAGATCGGCACAATAGTAAGTAACTTGCCCACCTTTGATGATCTAAGTCCTTTAGAAACCTTCTTGTTGAAATTCGAAGAAAGTGTACCAACACAATAGAGATTGTTGGCAATGGATGAGGCCTTGAAATCAACACCAGCAAGATGGTGGGGGACACACAAAAACAACATTACAGAATGGATACAATGTCGTACCTTGATGACCGCGGGGTTCTCAGCACAAGTAGAACGCTGCGAAGTTCTGTACATAGGTCGAAGTTGCCCAAAGGACCATGTGAGAAGTTGCGAGGAATCCTGGAGAACCATTCCTCAAGAGAAGTGGGTGCACATGTTCATTAACACACTCGACATAACCCCTATCAACTGGTACCTTCAAGCGAAGATGCCCCTCATAAGTGCAGATTGGAAAGGTATGACTCAGAACTTTGTAACCACCTTCTTATTTGACAGTCAATATCCTTCAGTAGATCATCATTACAGATTGTAAGACATAAAGTATTTGAGGAGGACTCTAGCCTCCCTTTAGAACTAGAAGAGGACGAATGGACTGTGCCTCTCCAGAAACTGCAAGGATGTTACAACATCAATGTTGATGAAGATGATGATTCGAGGAAGGTGAACATCGCAGAAACAAAAGGCCAGAGAGATCTGGAAGGACCAGGAGTTGAGCTACCATTTATTGGACATCCGATCAATATTAAGAAGGTCAATATTGGATCAGAGAAGACACCGAAGCTTGCAAATGGTGGAGATTACTGGGATGTTGCTACTATTGACAAAATAACAGAGTTACTACATGAATATCAGGACTTGTTTATGACCAAGTTTACTGATATGAAGGGCATTAAAGGGCCTATGGGAGAGATGAGAATCCATTTGAAACCAGATGCAAGACCAATCAAACAGAGACCCTACAGATTGAACCCTAAATATAAGGAGAAAGTGAAAATTGAGCTCGACAAAATGCTGGAAGTTGGGATTATAGAACCTGTCAAAGAATCAAAGTGGATTATCCCTATGGTGGTACAAGACAAGAAGACGGGAAAAATATGGATCTGCATAGATCTCAGAAAGCTAAATGATTTATGTTTGCATGACCCCTTCCCTACACCATTCACTGACGAAGTGTTAGATAATGTGGGAGGCCAAGAGGTATATTCTTTTATCGACGGATTTTCGGGATACCATCAGATCCGGATTGCCAAGGATGATCGCCATAAGACCACATTTTCAACAAAATGGGGATCCTACCAGTATATAGTGATGCCATTTGGATTGAAGAATGCCCCAACCATCTTTCCAGGGTGGTGGTTGAAGCATTCAATGAGTTTCTACATAAATTTCTAGAAGCATATTTTGGTCATTCAGATGTTTTTAGTTTATTGAAAAATCATATTGAATGTCTCAGGCTAATGTTGGACAAATGCAGGCAGTGTCAAATTGCCTTGAATATGAAGAAGTTCATCTTCTTCTTACCATTTGGAGTTTTATTAGGTCATATTGTCTACAAGTAGGGATTGGTCGATCCATCTAAAATTGCTATCATAGTTGATCTACCCCCTTCTACTTCATTCAAACAGTTGCGCACTGTGTTGGGACATACTGGATATTACAGGGAGTTCATTAAAGGATATGCCCAGATTACAACACCCATGGAGAATCTTTTAAAGAAAGACTGTCAATTTCACTGGAGAGAAGAGTGCCAGTGGAGATTCGACACACTGAAACATAAATGGTTACTACACCTATTCTGGTTTTCCCATATTGGAGCAAGGAGTTTCATGTGCATGTCAATGCGTCTTCTATTTCCTTAGGAGCAGTGTTAGCACAACTTGGGGAAGGATATATTGACCATATGTTAGCTTTTGCTAGCAGGAAGCTATCAACAACAGAGATCAACTACACCACCACTGAGAGAGAAGGGTTAGCCATGGTGTATGCGCTGCAAAAATTTTGCCACTACTTGTTGGGAGGACACTTTAAAATGTTTACTGATCACTCTGCACTGAAATACCTAGTCAACAAGCCAGTGTTGGGGGGGAGAATATGAAAATGGATTCTTCTATTTCAAGAATATGATTTCGAGATCATAGTTAAGCCAGGAAGAATGAACAAAGGTCCTGACCACTTTTCGAGGTTAGAACATGGAGAAGAACCCACTAGTTTGGAGGACACACTGTCGGATGTACAACTGCTAGCCATTAGAAATATTGATGACCACTTCGTAGAGATAGTCCAGTTCCTGTCAACAGGAATGGCACCTAGTGAGTATACAATTCCTTAGAAGAAAATGCTAGTAGTGTGCGTTGCCAACTTTTTACTTATAGCTGGAAAGCTATACAAAATGGGACCTAATGAGATATTGAGAAGGTGTGTTATGGAGGCAGAGCAACCATTAATCCTCGCTAAAGCTCATGAACACATTGCAGGAGGACACTACGCAGGGAAAACAATTGGACGAAAGGTTCTTAGAGCTGGCCTTTGGTGGCCTACCTTACACAGAAATGCTAAATACTATTACAGAGCCTACGATGTATGCCAAAGAGTTGGGAAACTGTCCAAGAGAGATGAAATGCCTTTAGCACCACAACTGACCCTACAAGCATTGGATAAATGGGCCATTGACTTCATGGGACCTATAAACCCACTAGGAAAGCACAAAGGAGCAAGGTACATAATTACTGCGACAAAATACTTGACCAGATGGGCTGAAGCAAGAGCAGTTAAGGACTATAGTGAAACTACAGTTGTGTGCTTCATATTTGATGAAATCATAACCAGGTTTGGATGCCCAAAGATCCTTATGAGTTATCAAGGCACACATTTCATAAATAAAACAGTTGAAGCCCTGACTGAGGAATTCGCAGTCCACCATCAGAAGAGCACGTCTTACCATCCACAAGCAAATGAGATAGTGGAAGCATTCAACAAGATCTTGGAGACAACGTTGAAGAATATTTGCAATGTTAATAGAGATGATTTGGATTTAAGAGTACCAGCAGTATTATGGGCCTATAGAACCACTTGCAAGAAGCTAACAATGCAGACCCCTTTTAAGTTGGTGTATGGTCTCGAAGCCGTTGTCCCAATGGAATATTTGGTACTAAGCCTAAGAATTGTTTCCTTTACAGATATGGATGACACTAGCGTTGTTCGAGAAAGGCTTGCACAGTTGGTCGAACTAGAAGAAGACAGATTTATTGCAGGATTCCATCAGCAGGTACAGAAAGAAAGAGAGAAGGCCTACCATGACAGACACATTAAAAAGAAGGCATTTAAGCAAGGTGATATGGTATTGGTATATGATAGTAAGTTCATGAAGCATCCAAAAAAGTTCAGAATGTATTGGCTTGGGCCATATGAGGTCGCCTATTTTACATAAGGAGAAGTTGTGTAGTTGAATACTTTGAATGGAGAATGGAAGGAAGGATTAGTGAATGGAAGCCGATTGAAGTTGTATTATGACAATCAGTTGCCTCACAGATCTCAGTAAAAGCATGAGGAAAAGGGTCTAGGTACCAGGTGCAGTTGAAACTGGGTACCAGACACAAAAAAGATAGTCTGCACAAGGAAGGAGAGGAGGAATAGAGAAGAAAGCAAAGGATGCACTACGTGGTCTGAATTCAAAGTAAAATAGGTCAGATCTAAAGTGCCTTAGGACGAGTCACAGGTGAGTGTTGGGGGCCTGTTGGCCCTTGGTTATGAAAGTTAGCGAAGAGCAAGGAAGAAAAGGAAAAATGTGAACTGCACGGAAGACGCAGTGACTGTTACTAGGTTGAAGTGAGCAAAAAAGCAAAAAAGATGGAGTGAAGTAAGAGAAAGAAAGCCATTGGACGAGGATATCGAGGATGACAGATCAGCAAGGAAGAAGGATTGTGGACAACTCAGCAAGCGAAAAAAGCCACCGTTGGAATCTTTGGAGCATCGCGCGAGAAGGAAGGAAAGACAGGTTGGTGAAGCCCTGAAAATGCGGGTCAAGTTGACCTAGGGTTTTAGACACCTAGGGTTTTGGTATCTAGGGTTTGTGACACCTAGGTTTTGGCCTAAGGATGTTGATGAGCTATTGTAATGTATAAATAGAGGTCAAGAGGACCTGGGATAGGTTTTTGTTATTGTTGTTACTATTGTTGGTGTTATGATTGTTGTTGTGTGATCGAGAGAGTAATATCAAGTGAGATAAAATTGTTGAGTACGAGAGCCTTATGTATTGTAAGATTTTCAGCTGGGTGTGAAGATCAACCTTGCAGTTGGGTGCACAGGGAGGGGAGAGATAGCGAGGAGAAGAGAGACGATCTGCTAGCTAAGAGTGCAGACAAGAATTATATGCTTCATCTTAATATATTATAAGCACAGTTCTATGGATGTAGCCCTAGAGAGAGGGTGAACTACATATATCTTGTGTCGTGTGTGTGATTGATGCTATGTTCTTTGCCCTTTGATATATTGTTATTGCATTACTGTGTTAGATCTAATAGATAGTGGTGTGGAGTATATATAAGCCGATAAGTGACATATACATGTTGTATTGTTCTAGTATTGGATCCACTTGATATTCCCCTTTGTTATAGACATCTCTATCCTGCAATCCCCCCATAGCTACTTCGAGTGAGACTACATATGCTTCACAGGTGTTGCCGAAAGGGCCAATAATTAGGGCTTGTTGGTGCGCTCTTGGAGCTGAACCCTAGGTTTTCCCCTGTGCCAACAACACGTCCACATGATAGCTCATATATATGAACGATAGCTCGATAGACGAGACAATGACTTCAATTCAATGCTCACGGCAACGGCTCTGTTCACTGAAATGAGGGTGTGTGGTACCTCACAATTTGGGCGTAATTCATCCCAATGCAGCCTCTGGATTTTTCAGTTGGCCTTCACTCCTCAACAACAACGACTCTGTCTATCCACATGCCTATCTACACGGCTCTTATACCAACTTAGAAAATGAAAATGAGACCAACTCCTCACAGGTGAGGCAGGCTACGCCTGGAGGCAGCCTAAGCAATGCCACACTCTTCATATTAATCAGTCATGAATATAAAGAAATACATCAGATAGAGTGTTAGAACAAACTCCTAGGAAATATGATCTAAATCCTAAATACAAACACAATCGGAAGTGCCTAACTAATAAATTCTCAATTATTTTTCCAATATGATTCACAAGTAATCTAATTTAAAGATGTTTAAATCGTTTAAAGATGTTTTAATCAAAATATATAATCAAGATTTTTTATTTTATTCTCGATTTGTTTTGAGAATTACAGTTAGTAACATTTTTAAACTAAAGTATCATTTTAAAAGTAATTTTAATGTACAGTTATTTGGAATTTTCAAGATCTCTTTACCTTCATTGATATTATAGAATAATGTGTTACTCTTGTTTTTATGGTAATGATTATTTGTAAGTTGAGCATTTTTTTTTATGATTATTTATAAAATTATTTACGAAGTAACTATTTTTTTAAGTTTTACATTTATAGTGATATTAATGTTATATTATGTGGGCTCACTTTAAACCTCTTCCATATACATTTCACTCTCTAGTTCAAACCATAATGATAATATAAGAGTATTTTATTTTATAAAGTTATATATTTACACTGATATTAATATAATGTTACTTCCATATACATTTCACTCTCTAATTCAAAGAATAATGATTTAATATAAGAGTATTATATATTTTATATTATAATTTTTTATATTTATACTGATATTAATATAATATTATGTGTGCTCACTTTAAACCTCTTCCATACACATTTCACTCTCTAATTCAAACAATAATGATAATATAAGATTATTATATATTTTATTTTATAATATATGTTATTTTATAATGAAAATTATAATGAAAATACATTATATAAAAGAAATATTACGGACAAAATATTTCACTTTATAGTTCAAACAATAATGCTAATATATTATTATAATATTAATAATATATTATTATTTTATAATTCAAACTATAATGAAAATATATTAGTAGAATATTATATATTTTATTTTATAATTCAAATTATAATGGAAATGATGATGATGATGATGATGATGATTAACGTCCACTAACACTAAATTGGTCTATCAGACTTTAAGAGGGTAAGTGATTACTTATGATTCTTTAGAATTTTGTTTCTATGCTCGAAAAGCATTAAGAGAAGCTTTCCAAGATCACCATACTTTTGTTGAGTTAAGAGGTTAGGAAAGTTGGTAGTGTGATAAATATTTTGAAAACGAGATCTAATATGAGTATAGGTTGGACAATATAAGAGAAAGTTCTTTTCATCTTCAACATTCTTAGTGTCACAAAGGTGACACACTCTTTCATCCCATGACAATGCATTATTATAATAAAATATATTATTAAGATAAAAGAAACCAGAAGCATTATCAACAAAAGTTAATAGTGTTAAAGTGTAAATAAGACTTTAACCCATTTTTTAATCTTATTTTTTCATTATTTATATATATCATATTATTAAAAAAATTAAAAGTAGGAAATAAAAATATTATTTTTAAAACTTTTAAAGATAGGAATTTAAATTTTCTTATTTTTTTTATTATTAATTTTTCAAAGATATGAATTTAAAAATAATAATGATTATACTTTAATCAATATATAAAATATAAAGTAAAAATCAACCAAATTAAAAAATAATTGAAAAATATTAAATAAATATTTATAAAAGTGTGATTGTTTTGTAATCTTGGAAAGCAACTAAGAATCCTCAAGGATTGTTGTTCCAATATGGGTTATGACTGTTAATACTAACAAAATAAAAGTCATGATCGTTAAATCCAATAAGATCACATATGATATTTTCATATATGACAACAACAACTCAAGGAGGAAGTGACTTCATACAAATATCTTGGAAACGATATTCACTACAAGCTCAACTTAAATTATAGCATTGAAAAAAAGGATAAATGGAGGATGGAATGTTTATTATGAGCTTGAAAATAAGTGTAAATTAGTCGATCTTTGGATATGGGATAAGAAAAAACTCCTCTTTGATACTCTTGTTACTCTTGTTATTCTATATGGATGTGAAGTTTGGGGATGCAATATCTCTAGAGAGTCATGGAGAAAGATAGAGCATATCCAAAATAATTTTATAACCTATAATCTCAAAATGGAAGGAAATATGCCCTATCCTATCCTCCTCTTAGAGGAAAGCCTTTCTCCCATTCATAGTACAACTATGACTAGATACCTATTGCATAAGAACAAGTTAAACAACATGGAAGACAAGATGCTTCTTAAAATTGCTTCAAACTCCATCCAAAACCACCTTCTACTCAAGCGGAGATGGAATAAAGAAGCCTAATCTTGGCTAAGCCATTGGGGAATAATGGAAGATGTCATTTTGCAGAATAAGGATGCTATTAAAAATATTATTGAATCAAAATTTAAGGAGAAAATGTGGTGTGATAAAGAGTTAGAGGAAAAAAGAAAATTGAGGTATTATAAGAAGGTAATCAACCCTAATCTAGAAGATAAAAAATATCTCTTTGTTTTGACAAGTGTAAAGAAAAAAGTAAGCATTGCTAAAATAAGAACAAATTCTCATGAGCTCCATAGTGAAACTGGGTGTTGGTCAATTCCTAAAACGCCCTGGGATTAAAGAGTGTGTCACCTTTGTGACAGTAAGAGGGTTGAAGATGAAAATCACTTTCTCTTAGATTGTCCATCCTATACCCAAATTAGATCTCAATTTCAAAATATTTGTCACACTACCAACCTTTCTAACCTTCTAACTCAACAAAACTATGGTGATCTTGGAAAACTTCTCTTAATGCTCTTCGAGCACAGAAACAAAATTCTAAAGAAATGCAAGTAATCCCTTACCTTCTTAAGGTCTAATAGACCAATTCGATCTCAGTGGATGTTAATCATCATCATCAATTTAAATTTATTTTGATAAATATATAAAAAATTATTTTATATTCATTTCGTTTTTCATCAATTATTATAAAATTAATTTTTTAAATAATATAAATATTGATCAAGAAATTAAATTGAAATATCTATGAACCCCCACCCCACACACACATATATCAATTCTATTATATCTAAATTAGAAAATCTTTTAAATAAATATACAATGATGAATGCATAATGTAATGATAGTCGGCACCTTCCCTTTACTTGGTTCATGGGCGACGTGGAGAATTGGTAATGGAAGAAGTGTCAGATTTGGAGAAGATCCTTGGGAAGGATTTGATAATAATCACATATTATCTAAAGGTCTAGTAACAAGACTTCATGCTCAGAGCATCTTCTCTTTCAAAGATGCAGCGAACCCAAGAATGGATGTCACCAGAGTCACTATATGGAAGTCAGTAATAGATTTAAACTTAGAAGGAGACTAGGTAGAAGAATGGTCGACCTATGTGACCTCTTTGATGCAAGGTTTTATGCTACTTGAGGTGCACAAGCCAGATAATATAGTTTGGTCAAAAACAAAAATATGGAAATTATACGGTTAAGTTAGGATATATGGCCATAGCAAAGGAGCAAGTAGAAGGAGTTTCAAAATGGTGGTGGAAAGCAATGTGGAAATGGGAGGCTCCTGAAAAAATGAAAATCCTCTTCCGGTTGGCGATGGATCAATTTTTTTTTACTTGGGATGTTTTATGTAGAAGAGGATGGGTCGGTCATAATCATTGTGCGCTATGTTTTGTTCAAGGTGAGACAACCCCTCATCGTTTCTTTCATTTCTCTTTCTCCTCTCGTGTATGGGAGCTTGTTGAGTAGAAGGTTGGTATTCCCCTCATTCAGTTGGAAGAAAATTTAGAGGAATGGCTAGATGCTTGGTGCAAAGACTCAGATTGCAAAGTGGTTGCTTCATTACTAAGCATTGTAGTGTATTTCATATGGTGGGTGAGGAACATGTGCATTTTTCAAAACAAGTCAATTCCAACAAAGGTGGTGGTGAAAATTATTTACCAGATGGTGGTTTTCTACAAGAAAAATCCGAAGAAAAATAAAAGGTGTATCCCTACAATGCCATATTTGATTGAGGAAACTCCATGGGTTTTTTTTATGATGTCATCCAAGGCCATCCTACATTATGTGGTGTTGGAGTAGTGCTCTACATAAATCCAAATCATCATTTTGAAGTGTGTTACACTCCAGAAAGGGGTTCTAATATGAAGGCAGAGGTCACAACAATATGGTCCCTCGTTTTCCTCGCAATTTCGTTCAACTTGAGAAAGCTTCATATTTTTGGAGATTCTCAAATAGTGGTGGACTGGATACATGGAAAAACTCAGATTCAAGTGGCAAGATTACAACCAGGAATGAACAGGATTAGAGAGTTGTTAGGAGAATTGGAATGGTATTCATGTTCACATATGTACAAGGAGATTAATTAGAAAGTTGACCGAATGTCAAAGGAGGTGATAGAAATGGAATTTGGAGCTTTTTTCTATCAAGAACTCCAAAACAATTTGCTTGTTCATGACATGTCTTTTGATTTATAGATGTCATGCATGAAATATGATATTTTATTTTTGAATGTAAAAAGGTTGTAGTGAGCAAAGTATGATGGAGATATGTAATCATAATGATTATGAAAGTTAGTTTGAATAATGTAAGCCATAGATGCAAAGAAGGTATCAGTTAGAAGATGAGCAAACAATTTATTTACTAAAGATGGACTAGAACATGTA
>ML780561.1:489373-520436 GCA_009831015.1 Picea engelmannii | reverse complement strand
TGCGCATGTACAACTCTAAGCATCCACGTACATGGGACGAGAGTCTCCCCTATGTTCAACATAGTTACAACATGGCTCTTCATAGCTCCATCGACAATAGCCCATTTCAGGTGGGGCTAGGATTCTAACCCTTGGGACCCATTGACATTCCACTTCCCCTTGCCACCACACAGACATAATCTTCCTATGATCAATCTGCGATCGATAAAGCCAATAGATTCATTGAGAGGATTCAACACATCCGCCAATAGGTCCAAGAGATTTTGCATAAATCCAATGCTAAGTACAAGTATCACCATGATCAACATAGGATACCACACCAATTTCAGGTTTGTGACAAAGTCTGGTTACATTTGCAGAAGGAGCGTCTCCTAGGGCCCCATCGGAAGCTCCACCCACGTCTCTATGGGCCTTACACTATCACCAAGGTCATGGGTAGGAATGCTTTTGAGCTCAACACTCCACCCTTCCTTGGCCTGCACCCAGTGTTCAATGTGGACCTCCTTCGACCATATTTTCCACCATTACTGAACACCTCAGATATTGCAGAAGAACCGACACCCACATATCTCAACACTGACTGTATGGAACAAGAATCCATTTATCAGATAGTGGACACACAGGTCAAGGGCACTCGCCAACAGAGGATCCAACTTTATCAAGTTGTCAAGGCAGGGCAACTCCTACACCAAGGAAAGTGGCTCACACGGGGCCAAATCCAGTAGAAGTGTTTTCACCTGATGGGGGAACTCAACGCAATGGAGACCATTTCTTCCTAAGGGAAGAGGATTGATCCAGTTGGCTGTTGGTGTCCACCCACCTATTCCAACTAGCTCCTTTTGTCTGTTTTTAGTTCAACACATTCTTATGTACTTCTTTGTAATTGTGTGTTCTACACTTATGGGGTTGTCTGAATCCCTACACATATTCCAGGTGGATATTAGTGGCCTCTCACCTAATCCAACTAGCTTATTTTGTACGTTTTGATGTCAACAAATCTTGTTGTACTTCCAGGGCCATTTTGGAGGCCTGGATGTTGTTTTTTTTGGCTTGCCACAACCAAACTATAGACGGAGTCAAATTTTGATGGAGGAATGTGTATCTCTCTGAAATACCTTTCCAACGAGATATCACGCACCTAAAACGGAGGTTGTATGCAAAATTTATGTCCTCGGGAAGTTGAGGTACCAACTTACCCATAAGGGCCCACATGACTTTTGACGTTTCACCTCCTAGGGTTAGGTTTTTGGATATCTAGGGTTTTTACATTCATGAGTAATATCAAAAATGCCTCTAGAGCCTCATTGTAATTCATTCTGCTTAGAGGGATGCGTGTAGTAGCCACATCTCTTCTCAGAGATAGCTACCACCATTCGAGCAAGTCTTTCAGTTATGCAGTTTTACAGTTTCAACCTATTTCATTATTCAATAGAAGATATTGTGCAATAGATTTCTATGTTATTCTTCATATCTCCATGTTTATTGTCTTCAGTCTGTTAATCAGCTCGTTCCACTCCTAAATCTGGATCAGTAAATTAGCAAACATTTGGTTGTGGGATAAGAAAAAACTCCTTTATGATACTCTCATGACTCATGTTATCTTATATGGATATGAAGTTTGGGGATGTGATATCTCTAGAGAATCCTAGAGAAGATAGAGTAGATAAAAACTAATTTTATAAATTATAATCTCAAAATTAAAGGAAATACACCCTATCCTACCCTCATAGAAGTGAGCCTTTCCCCCATTGAGTGCAAAACCATGATTAGCTACTTAATGTATATGAACAATATAAACAACGTGGATGGAAAGAGGCTTCCCAAAATTGCTTCAAACTCCAGACAAAATCATCAATGAATCAAGCAAGGGTGGCATCAAGATGTCAAGTCTTGGCTAAATCATTAAGGAATACAAGAAGATGTCATTCTCCAAAATATCAATAAATTAAAAATATTATGACATTTAAATTTGAAGAAAATATATGGTGTGATAAATAATTACAAGATAAAAGGAAACTAATATGCTACAAGGAAGTGGTCACCCCTAATCTAGAAGATCAAAAGTATCTCTCGATTCTTACTAGTGCAAAGAAGAAAATCAACATTGCTAAAATACAAACCAACTCCCATGAGCTACATAGTGAAACTGGGCATTGGACAATTCCCAAAAGATCGTGGGATGCAATAATCTGTCATCTTTGTGACACTAAGAGGGTTGAATATGAAATCATGTTCCCCTAGAGTTCCTTGTGTATACCCAAATTAGATCACAGTTTCAAAATATTTGTCACAATATTGACCCTCCTAACCTCATAAGTCAACAAAACTATGGTGATCTTGGAATGCTTCTGTCAAAGTTTTTTGAGCATAGAAATGAGATTCTAAGGAAATCTAAGTAAGATATTACCTTTCTTAAGGTATAATAGAAAAATTCTAGTCTCAATGGACATTAATCATCCTCATCATCATTTTCATTAAGGAATTGGTGTGGAGTGTTTCTTATCTCTTAGATCCCAATAAATGGTTTTACATTTTCCTTTTTGTACTTCGACAACATCCTTAACTTGTGCATGATGTAAGAATTATTTTCTACCAATCGACCCTAAGCATCCATCCTTCGTATGTTCTAAGCCTAGTCCATTGGATAAAGGACCCTCTAAAAGTGGAATAGATTCTTTGGAACAATGAAGATGGTGGTTTCCAACAGAAGTCCCAAAGTAATTGGAGGAAGGTGACTTGAAACTGTCACATTCCCTAGAAGAGGATTTTTTTGTGGCACCAAAGTTTGAGAGTGAGAGGATTAGAGGAGGATTGTCCCTAGAAGCTGTAGTCAATAATATTCCTTCCCCCCCTTCAATTTCCTCTTTCCATTATCAAGTATAATCCCTTCTATAAAGGAATGCCAAATCTCTTTTCGAGCCTTCTCTACATGAGAAGAAAAAGAATCACAAGTAGTAATATAATTCCTACCATGAATATGGGCCTTATCTACCTTCTAAATTATAGACACCAGCCCAACAGTCGTTATAATTGGAAGTACTAAGTTGGGAGTGTTGAGCAGTGCAGATATAGGTTGAGTAGGTCGGTTTGAGTATTTGTGTCCCTCCATAGCACATATAATGATTGTGAGATTGTCATGATTGTTAATAATGGTTTTGTCTACTAAACCAATTTGAATGATAGTCATCATAAAAGGGTATTATATCCTTCCTCCCTCATCACAAAGAGGCACATCAGTATTTTCTTTAGGATTTGGAGGTGCCACATGTCCAATTTCAAGAGCCTTTGGAATTTTTATCTCCTTCTAATCAATGACACCTTGCAAAAGTTCCCTAGACTTTTTTGCCTCTAATTTTAGTGTAGAATCCAACTATAATGGGTCTTGTAGGTAAGTTGGAGCCATAGTATTCCCTCTATCACTCTCTTGAGATGTGACACGATCTTTCTTTAGCCAAACCTTCTTAGTGAAGAATTTGCAACTACATGTCTATATATATGACACCCTGCACAATGGAAGTCGACATTACAATAATCTAGTGTCTGTGTGAAAACCATATCTCCTATCTCAATGTCAATGCTCTTAGATAATCCTTCTTTAGCGTTAATGTTCACTAGTATTTTAGCAACTGAATGTTGAGCACTAATTTTGTAGGAAGGGTCGACATACAATGTATTTCCCAAATAATTACCTAGATCCCCAAAAAACGGATCATAATAGAGTTTAAGGGGAAAAATTGAAACCTTTACCAGATTGGGATTGTTCGAGAAACCTCCTACCTTAGATGAAATCATGGATGCTAGAAGTTTATATTTAGGGTAGATGAATCCCAAAACCACTTGTCATTCAAAATACTGACAACATCTTCTTCCAAGCAGAATATGAAACCTAGACAACCTTGACTTATTAGGTTGAATGGAAGTCCATAACCTATAATGGGCTCCCATTTTTTTTAATCCAATCAAATAATGAACCTTTAGATATGTGGATGCCAAAATATATATCGATGAGAGTTTTAAAAACAAAAGACTAGATCTATTTGACATGCAAATCATCACCCACAATCATTTTGACCCTATTTTACTTTCTTTTGACCACTTTTTTATAAACTTTTCTTATAGGGTTACAAATTCCTCCTTTAGCAAAATTCTTCAAATTTCGACTAGATCCCTCTAAGTTAGAAAGGTCAAGATTTCTGCCCACAAAACCCTCACCTTCCTCTAGAAAATGATCTGGCTTAAAACCTTTGGACTATAAACTAGGAACAAAATCTAGAATTGAGATGTGCGAGCCACCTTTACCGGGACAAACAATAGAAAGATATGGAAAAAGGGTTAGGGAAAGAGATCCATTAAGGTTGATCAGTCATGGCCCTCCCTCAAATACCAAGTCCATGTGAAGAGCCTTATGT
Organism: Picea engelmannii; assembly: GCA_009831015.1. Taxonomy (NCBI): domain Eukaryota; kingdom Viridiplantae; phylum Streptophyta; class Pinopsida; order Pinales; family Pinaceae; genus Picea; species Picea engelmannii. Next base: position 516,027 of record ML780561.1, on the reverse strand, counting down.
ACCAGACCTTTCACACTTACCTTCGTAGATGGTTTGCCAACTTCTAAATATGACTAAAAAAATCCATTTTAGCCACTTTTCCATGCAACCTTAAGGTCATACATGAAGTGACATAAAGTCCCTTGTGGCCTTCTAAAGAGCTATTATTTTGGATAGCCTCAATATTAACCACATCCCCTTCAATAGGAAAATGTGAGCTAGTGTACCCAAAGACACTTTGATTCTCAGTTGAGTCAATGTTGTAGTATACTAGTTGCCTCGCCTACCATGAAGTGATCTAGGGTTTCTGAAGTCTCCATCCATTTTGTTGTATTGCATTTTATCGAATCATGAGCCATTTCACTAGTTGGCTTCTATCTTCTCTCCTTTTGTGCCTACCCAATATCCTCACTTTACCATTGAGGATCATACTCCTCCTAAAAGACTTGATATTTAATCTATCTATATCTATATCTATATTTATTTCTACACACATACACTCACAAACACATTTTATGAATGTTATAATATTTTTAATATTGAGATGTAAAATGCACTTTGCTTCTCTTAATACAATCAATATATAATATAAAATATTAAAATATATATTTTGAGATTCAAATAAATTTATAATGAATAAGAAATAAAATCTTAACCTAAAACAAAAATATCATAAATATAATACATTTCTTCCCACTATGTTGTTTTCATTATATATGTTTTTTTTATATGTTAATAATTTAAATTTATTATAAATTTATATTTAAAGTTTCTATTAAAATTAAAATTAAAAACATAAATTATGTTATAAATATTTTTTTAAATAAATTCAGTTTTAGAAATAAAATTTATAATAAATTAATATTTTTATATAATATTTATTTATGAAGATGTTAAAAATAATTACCAATTACATTATATGTTAATAATTTAAATTTATTATAAATTTATATTTAAAGTTTCTATTCAAATTAAAATTGAAAACATCAATTATGTTATAAATATTTTTTAAAACAAATTTAATTTTAGAAATAAAATTTATAATAAATTAATATTTTTATATAATATTTATTTATGAAGATGTTAAAAATAACTACCAATTACATTATATGTTAATAATTTAAATTTATTATAAATTTATATTTAAAATTTCTATTCAAATTAAAATTGAAAACTTAAATTATGTTATAAATATTTTTTTAAATAAATTCAATTTATAATAAATTAATATTTTTATATAATATTTATTTATGAAAATGTTAAAAATAACTATCAATTACATTTAATTAATAAAAGATAAAACTAATTTAATTTTTTATCATTCATTATTATAATTTATCTAATCTTGCAATATTTTTATTTATTTATTGGAATTAGATAATGTAAAGAGTTAAAAGTGTTCATCGTTCTCAAATTCTAATAAAACTTTTAATATTTTAAATTAATTTAAAATTGGATAGAACCTTTAAAAACATTACATATCATAATAAAACTTTATTCACATTTATTTTTTAAAATTCTCATCTATACATTAAATTGTTGTCAAATGCTTTCAAAGAATGTACGTAACAATTGAATTTTTTTTGTTTTCTAACAGTTTGAATATTAGTACGATACAATGTTGCTTTTTTAAAGAAGTCAAAAGATATTATAAAAACATAAAATGTTGTGAATATCAAAGATATTTATAATGAAAAAGTGAAAACGTGTTGTATGTTCCTGCTCTTTAAAGTCAAGAGGTATTATGGAAATATAGTGTCTTCACGTTGAACAGATTTATAATGAAAAATAGCAAGGTAGTGTGATGTAAAGTAGATGGCATTGTAATGGACATGGGACATATAAAGTCGTTGGTAGTGTGGCATTTTTCATTGTGATTTGAGTATTATATATTGAGATAGGAACATGGTTGTGATATTAAGGTTATATTTTTGGACAATAGAGGTTTTGATATCGGAAGGAGTGTAGAGAAAATGAAGGGATTGATGTTTATTTTTTTAAATAATATAAGTTATTATTTATCAAATTATTTAGTCATTAAATTATATTTATAAAAAAAATTACCATTTATTTTAGGTGATGATTTATTAGTCTCCGTCGAAGGTGCAGAGGGATTATAATGATCGATAATTCGTTGACTTCATATTAATTTGTCATTTGACTATAAATTTTCGTATCATCTATATTGTTCGTACTATAGAAGTAAAAACATTATTATTATTATATATATATATATATATATAAACTTATATGTCATCGTCTCATTGGAGAATATATTTGAGGTCTTATTGTCAGCTTCGTTGTTCCCAATGTTGTAAATGTGTAGATATCCAAAGTTTTGAGCTTAGACACTTCTTTTTAATTTTTATTACACTTTTACTGAAATGTTTACAAACCGAAAGTTCTGAGCATGGACGTTGTTTATTATTATTATTTTTATTAATGTATTTGTCCTATTGTTATTAGTCCTTTGTTTTTGTATTGAAATGTTTGCATACTGAAGGTTTAGATCATTGACACTTTTTTTGAGGTGCTTGAATAGGCCTGACAACTTAAATGTTTACATGGCGCGAGGTACTCAAACAGGCCTGAGAACTTAAATGTTTGCATACCGCAAGGCCCTTAGACAACCTGATAGCCTTAAATGTTTACCTAAATAGGCTTCTCGGAGTACATTTTTCCTCGAAATTTTCCATACAAAGTTGTGGTGAATTTGGACAATATTGTTGTCCACCGTCAGTTGAGTAGGCATTGCATGTTTCATACTTCTTCTAGGCTTGGAATGCAATTTCGTCATTGTTGAAGCTACATACATTGTTTACTGGTTCGGTGGGTGCTTCTTCTTCGTTGGTTCGTTAGTTGCTGCTTGTTGTTGTTTGGTTCACAATTCGACCTGCGCTTCTATCGTTCATTGTTTTAGAGTAAGTTTCCATGCCATAATTTCATTTTCTATTCCTTCTTTGATGTTCAGTGTTTGAAGCTTGCAAGTAAGAATGTTTTCTTATTTCTATTGGCATGCTCGCCATATGTTTCTGGTTCCTTCTGTGCTTCTGTTGCAGTTTGGTAATCGTTGGAGATACATATATTGTTTACTGGTTCAGTGGTTGTTGCTTGTTCGGTGGTTCGTTGGTTCGTCGGTTGCCGATTTTTGTTGTTTGGCTCAAGTTTATGAGTTTGGGGCCCTGGGGCTGCAGTTGGGCCTGTTCGTGCTTTCTCGCTAGTTTGGTGCTTGTTGTTTTCTTTTGTTTACTTTGGCTTTGCAAGGTTGGGGTCCTGCGCCGACAGTTGGAGTTGGTTTTTTTTTGGGCGTTTTGCGGTGTTTAGACCCTGTACCCGTGAGTGGACCAGCGCTTGTGTTATTTTTCGTGTCTGGCGAAGTCGAGATCTGGCGCCTGTTCCATGCATGCCTGTTCTGCTGTAAAATTTTGTTGATACTTCAGTGTTGACATGATAGAAAATAGTGGCATAATAAATAAGTGGACAACTACATGTGCAATTGCAATATCCGTTGTTTTTTTTGTTAAAATAAAACATGTGCAAACCACACTTATTAACCATATATGGTGGAATCTGCCCATATCACAATACATATTCTTTATCCTCTACACAGACTGGTGTGACCAAGATACAATTTATCTTGTACTTGAGATATGATATGTACACCAAAGATACTACAAAATTATATTTCCATGTCTAGAAGCATATCTGGATACTTTGCCACATAAAACCAAAATCATTTAGCTATGGCCATGCAATTTCTTAATATTTTGTGGCTTGTAAAATATTTTGGGTAGGGAAAAACTGTATATATTTACAACCATGGATGGAGAAAAGCAAAGGTTCATGTTTCTGACTATATTTTATTCTATTCGTTGATTCTCATTTACTATATGTACATATTACTTGTTCTCTGGTGCATACCATCTTCCATTCATGTTCATTGTATTGCTTGTATTGTTGTTTCATATTTCGTTGTTTTGTATTTCATTTAGCATTTGTATATGTGTTGACATAGTTTATTGTATGTAGATATTGCGTACCTTCCTACATAATAACTTATCTTCATTACATGTCTTCCTGCGTACTAACTTCCTTCATGTCCATTGTATTTTTCTTGCATTTCTACATTTAAACAAACAAAGTGGCTGGAGAGGACGATAGACTCTTTGGTGTGGATGTAGACAAGGAGTTACAGAGGTGCATACCTGTACTCTTGTTTCATATTCCAGTGTTTAGTATTTCATTTATTGTCTGTGTATTTGTTCTACTTGTTCTACTGCTTTGCACCTTTTTTACTGTATGTATATACTAGGTATCTTTGTGCTTATTCTCATGTGAATCGTATTCTCTTTGTTGCTACATTGAAATAAAGAGAACTGTTTTTCTTTCTTTTACATGTATTTCTTCATACTAACTTTCCTTCATGTCCACTGTATATTCGACGTTGCTACCTTGGAAGAAGGAGATTGGTTGGACAGGAAGATGAATTCTTGTATGCAACAATAGAGGGGTCTATGGTACAATCTTCGAAAAGGTATACCAACTGTGCTAGTAAATTAAATATACAAAATGGGTGGGGGCATATAATATTGGACTAGAATACGATGATTTGGAAACAATGGGCCTTTGTGCCCTCCCCATTTCAACTTTTTTCATTTTCTATTATCCCTTTTTCTTTCTAATTGCTCTGCTTAGTCATCTTTCTGAAAATTCCTTGGTGTGCAGGTTGGCAGACTCACGGGTTGACATTTATGGTCATGCTTATACCTTATTCCATACTTACCCACTTTGTCGATTGTAGGTGTCGGGCTGGCGGGTTCAATATTGTGCCTCTGGCTTCCGAGGTTCCGCGATATACAGATTGGCCATTGTGCCCTGCCATCACACCCTATTTACTGTTACACATTTTTTCAGTCAAAAAATACGAGGCATACAATTTGACCCTCGGGTCCTCATGTTTCCTGAGTATCCCTTGACACCCTATTTCGTATTCCATCTTCTTCAACCCTACATGTGACATTAAGAAAAATTATGGACAATATACAATGCATATGCTTGTTTAGTCCTTTTGATGTTCATCTACACATGCTTGCAACCAAAAAATGTTGGACTAGTGACATGGCCATGAGTAGTCAGTGATCCCAGACATCAGCAGACTGACAAGGCCAAATGTAAAGATGCATACATTATGTTCCTAGTATGTTTACCAAACAAATATCCTTATCTATTTATTCATCTATGTCATGGTGAATATGTTGATTTCATCTGCAACACATACTTTCCAGTTCACAAGAAGTATCAACAAGTACAAGCGAGGCGTTGAACATAGCGCAGGTTCTGTAGACTAAGAGGTCTGGTTGCAAAAATATGGCTCCATATTTCATCCAAGCTGTGCATCTACTTGTACATTTATGCCAGGAAAAAAGAAAACAAAAAAATAATGCACACTACCATTCACATTACTTTTCCTATTCAAAAATTGTCACTAGGTCTAAACTTGTAACACCCAAAATACTATCAATAGAGGGCTTGAACAACCATCGAATTGGACAAGTGTTCATCGACGACATAATGGTCGTCTATAGCACCTACTTGGACAAGGCAAACAAAAGTAGATCCATTTTGCGTGATGACATGATAGACAAGAAGGCCCTGATGACAGTCACACTGACTATTGCTACACAACTTGTCCAGAAATATGCAAAAAAGATATTGCTAGGTAATGGGATATCCATTACAAATTTTAATATATTGCCCAAAACAGTATATGACTATGGTTATTATGATTGGATTATTTCTCTCAACGAAACAAGTATTGTGGAAAAAATTCCCTCTATTTGTTCAGAATATCATTTTGTCCTGGACACAACTATCAACCAACTTGCACAGAGAAATGACATTTACCCAATCAGAACCATTGGCGCAGCTGTCACACTGGCGAGAAAACTTGGCTCGCAACACATTCTCCATATAAAAGATGGGGAGTCAGAGAGAAACAAGGAAATGGTACCATTCTCCATATCCAGTTTTTTTCCTTTACTTTCGCATGTCCATGTATCTCGATTAAGTTACACAAATATTGCATTGTTCCATGTTGCAGCTGCAATTGCTCGATACCTATTCAAATTTGTTTTCGTCAATGGAACAACAATTGCATAAAGGGAAATTTCTACTTATGCTCTTAAAAAATATAACAAAGAAAAGGGATGTTAAAGAAATGATATTTCACACAATGCAGGTAACATTTGTAACATAATTGCGATCATACATAGTACAGGATCTCAAGAAACTAACTAGCTCTACAACTGTTGTGTGTATACATCTACAGATTCATCCTCACTTTGCTCATACAAATAGCCTTCACCAAATTTCTGCGTTTTTTTATTTTTTTTAGGTGCAGTTGTATATTATATTGTTCAATATATTAATTGTTATTCTCACGTTTCTAGGTTGAAGGTGTTTTGGTTGCAAAGAATGCGTACTCGACCCCCTTTGAGCCTGTATGTGCGAAATGCAACTCTCCTGCTTCTGCTTCTGCTTCTTCTTTGATAAGTGATGATACGACTGATTGTCTGTGATGCAATAAAAAATGTCCATACATATATGGACATTGCCTCAATGCTGCCATCCGAACCATGGGCAACACAACTATGCATTTTACAATTAGCCAGCCTCTGTTACAAGATGTGCTTCCTGGGTTGGCATAATTGTCATATGAAGCATACCTACAGAAAAAGGCAAACATTGTCTACATGCTGTGTGACTTTCAGATACATAGCAAATTTACCTTAAATGAGGACAATACAATATTGCATATCGACTAAAAAAAATAAAATAAAAAAAAATCATATCAAGCTTTGGAAGGAAACAAAAATATCTACTGTGTGTCTGTAATTTTTCTTCAACACCCAGATGAATGTTTGTCATACTCGAGTTCTTCGGAGTTTACATCTATAACTGTAAAATTCTCTTTCCAGAGATTTTGTCTTTTCTTATGCACTTGAAACAACAAGGAGAATCTAATTACAAATTCAATCAATGTTGTTACTTTGATATTTTTTTGCATCTACCAATAAGAATTTTTCATATTTGTTTCGGTGTGAAAAAAAAAAGAAATGGTGGCTGGTTGTGGCTTTGATGGAGGAGCCTGCATGTTTTTTGGGTGCCCAAGTTGGAAAATTGTTTTCCAACTATATAGCCATGGCAAGATTTTTGCATTTTTTTTTGGGTGCCTGAACAAAATAAAAATTTGTCTCCAACTATACATTTATGGTATGGTATTTGCATTTTCTCAATGCCCTAAATGAAAAAAAAGACTCAGCATGGATTGAAACATGAGCTTGAGATTTTTAGATCTCGCTATAAAGATTGCATACACATAATATTGTTCAGTCCAGAAATGGGAAGCATGAGAGAAAACCCCATAAAAAGTATCCAACTGTAAATAACTCTGGCCCATCCTTTGAACCGTCAAAATATCTTGCTCATCTGGGCATAATCATTAAGAATTTCCAATAATATTGGAAATTTGGCATTTTTAAAACTGGTAGTGATAGACCATGGCACTATCAGAAGAAAATATCCATAGTGATCTTGCTTAATGGTAAAATAGTAATCAACAACTTTCTTGTTCCCCATTTTGAGGTTTGGTTATAGCTAGCATACAGTGGCGAAGCTCTGCTAGTTTTGTGTTGTGTTGTGTTTGGAAGACTTTTGTTCATATCCTATGGCCCCAGTTATTTTCTCATGGGAACATATACCAGACGTAAGAGAAAACCAATGCCATGATGTGTTTTTTTTATATATCAAATTGTTTGATGCAAAGGTCGAAGCATACTACTCTATGGAACCTTGTGGGATCTTGCTTGAGGCCTTCTGTGTTCATGCGTTGCCTTCTGCCTCAACTTTAAATACATTTGGTGTTTATTTGGTTCTTGGTTGTATGCTTCGTTCTGGAAAATTAATAATACATTCAGGATATTCACAGTTTTTCTATGATCTTAAAGACTATAGTGGACATGCTTTTCCCTTTAATATAAGCTATGTGACGCAAATGTAGTATGTGGCTCGTTTTAGCACTTTTCCTTGATCGACAAACTTAACAAAATTAATCTCTTCTAATAATTTGAAATAAAAAAATATATAGTATGCGAAGTCCAATGGAAATATCATATCAACGAGAAGACATTAAAATTCAAATTCGTCGTTGTTATACTTGCGGTGAAGCTGATAGTACAATAACTTTACCTAGACATTCCAAAATTGTTTTTCTTGTAGCTTTTCGAGGCTTCTCTTATACAAGCAGATCCTGGAAACTATAAGCATGGCTCGCTGTATCTATTCCTTTATTGAAGAACCTGTTCACATGTTTAATGCACTTCATAGTTATTGTTAAAACCATCAATGGGGATTTCTTACACCAATTCTCACTTCCAAAAATTGTCATCCCCTTTCTTTTTGCCCCGTGCTTTCCATTTCTAGCTATTTACTCATTTTTTGGAAATTTTTTAGCTGCGGAAGTTGGCGGATTCACATGTTCATATTTCCACTTACTTTAATATCACCAGCACGACTGACCGCTTCCTAGTTTCATATTGAAGAAAATTTTTGGACTGCGGGTTCCCGGATAGGCGGGTTCAACATTGCGTTTCCATTATTCCACCGCCTGCAAACAACACTCGGACTTCCACGATCTACAAATTAGCAAACAAATTCCCCTTTATCTCATTTTTAGCACTTTTCCTTGATTGATGAACCTAGCAAAATTAATCTCCTGGAATAATTTGAAATAAAAGAATATATACTATGCGAAGTCCAATGGAACTATCATATCAATGAGACGACATTAAAATTCAAATTCATCATTGTTATACTTGCGGTGAAGCTGACAATACAATAACTTTACTTACACATCCCAAAATTGATTTCCTTGTAGCTTTTCGATGCTTCTACAAATCCTGGAAACTATAAGTATGGCTCATTGTATCTATTCCTTGATTGAAGAACGTGTTCACATGTTTAATGTACTTCATAGTTACCATTAAGACCATCGATGGGGATTTCTTACACCAATTCCCACTTTCGAAATTTTCTATCCTCTTTCTTTTTTCCCTTTGCTTTCCATTTCTGCTTACTTACTCGTTTTTTGGAAAATATCTAGGTGTGGGAGTTGGTGGATTCACGTCTTCAGATTTCCACTTACTTTTATATCACCAGCCCGATCGACCGCTTCCCCGTTTCATACTGAACAAAATTTTTGGATCGCGGGTTCCCAAATAGGCGGGTTACCAGATAGGCGGGTTCAACATTGCGTTTCCATTTTTCCTCCCCCTGCAAACAACTCTCAGACTTCTGCGATCTAAAAATTAGCAAACAAATTCCCCTTTATCTCGTTTTTAGCACTTTTCCTTGATCGACAAACTTAACAAAATTAATTCCTTGGAATAATTTGAAATAAAAGAATATATACTATGCAAAGTCCAATGGAACTATCATATCAATGAGAGGACATTAAAATTCAAATTTGTCGTTGTTATACTTGCGGCGAAGCTAACAATACAAGAAATTTACTTAAGCATCCCAAAATTGATTTTCTTGTAACCTTTCGACACTTCTCTTATACAAACAGATCCTAGAAACTATAAACATCGCTCGTTGTATCTATTCCTTGATTTAAGAACCTGTTAATATGTTTAATGCATTTCATAGTTACTGTTAAGACCATTAATGGGGCTTTCTTACACCAATTCCTGCTTCTGAAAATTGCCATCCCCTTTCTTTTTTCCCATTGCTTTCCATTTCTGGTTACTTACTCATTTTTTGGAAAATGTCTAGGTGCAGGAGTTGGCAGATTCACGTCTTCAGATTTCCATTATTACTTTTATATCACCATCTCGACTGACCGCTTCCCCGTTTCATATTAAACAAACTTTTTGAATCGCGGGTTCCCGTATAGGCGGGTTCAACATTGCATTTCCATTGTTTCGCCACCTGGAAACAACACCTGGACTTCCACGATCTACAAATTAGCAAAAAAAATCCCATTCATCTCGTTTGCTTTCGCTTTCTGTTTACTTGGTCTTTTTTCCAATTGTGTCCTTTTTCTGAATGTCTCCTGCTTTTATATACAACACCTGGCAGGAGTTGGCGGATTCACATCTTCAAATTTCCATTGTTACTTTTATATCACTAGCCTGACTGACCGCTTCCCCATTTCATATTTAACAAATTTTTTGAATCACAGGTTCCTGGATAGGCGGGTTCCTGAATAGGCGGGTTCCCGGATAGGCAGGTTCAACATTGCATTTCCATTGTTTTTTTGCCTGCAAATAGCACCCAAAATTCCGCGATCTACAAATTAGCAAACAAATTCCCCTTTATCTCGTTTTCTTTCGCTTTTTGTTTACTTGGTCCTTTTTCCAAATGTGTCCTTTTTCTGAATGTCTCCTTCTTTTATATACAACACCCGAAGTTCCACAATATACAAATTTCTTGCTCAACATTGCGCTTCCACTATTCCCCTATGCACAAACAACACCCGAAATTCCATGATATACTAATTGATGGCCGAAATCTATCATTGTGACATACAATTTGACCATCGACCTGCCACGTCTCCTGGGTATGTCCAGTGACCCTTTTTTTGAAACCCGCTCGAATGCTTTCCATACTTCGGCATTTCTTGGAATCTGTTTCGTGGGTTGGTAGGTGGATGAAATGTACAATTCTTAGTCTTTCTTCGCCATCCCTGCTACTTCGTACTTCTTTCTAGATATGCAATTATTAAGATTTAATTCTAGTATTTCATCGTGCCAGAACCGTTAAGATTGTCATTAATGTCCGGAAGGTCGGAGAAGATTTGTCATTAATACGAATTAAACCAAGATTTGTGGAGAGGAGTGTTATCCTTTCCAAGTATTCATTTCAAACATGATGCAATCTCTTTCGTGCATCGGCCGGTTGGCACCTTTAATAAATCTCTAATTCTTAATCACTCTTCGTCGTCACTACCACCCTTTCACTTTTTTCTAAATATGCAATTTGTAAGCTTTAATGGTAACAACTCATTATAGACGAACCCTGGATATTGTCATTGATCAACAAAAGGCTCGAGAAGATATTCCATTGATACACATTAAACCAAGATTTGTGGAGGGTTATATTATCCATCCCCAATTTTCATTTCAAACATTGTCTGGAGCAAACGGAAATTATCGTTAACTTATGGCAGTAGTTCCACAACATTTCTATCCAGATATAGTAAACACCTTCGGGCATGATGGCCAGAGGTTCCATTATTCCAGGGCATATTCTTACTACTCATCTCCCTCCACCCAAGAGCAAAAAAGGAGATGGTTCGTTGGTGCACCGAGACATATATTTCAAGCCAAAGAATTCCAAGGCAACCCTACCTGCTCAGACAACTTGCCCACTTGCATTGATGGCTAGCACAGAGGTTGATGCGATGGATTTTGAGCTAGAAGAAGATGATATGATGGACAATGATACGACAATGGATGATGGCAATGCAAAGACTGCTCCCACTCCTACGCCCAAATTGAAATCAACCATAACGGACAGTACTTCCCGGATCAATGATGGCGGTCCTGACAACACCAAAAGAAGGAGTTTCATAAAATAAACCGATGTTGAATGCAATAGCCGTTTTGTAGCTCGAAAGTAAGAATTCAAGAGGTCCAAATTAGTCTGTTCCGGGCGAAATTCTTTCACTTTAAAGAAATGATCTGTTTATGCTCCCAGAGATATATTTCAAGCCAAAAAACTATTCAATTGTGGGACCACTTTCCTGTTCTCTAGATATACAATTAACATCTTAGGGAATGAGGACCAAAAATCCCACTTGTGCATGGCATATTCCTACTAGTCATCTCCTTCCACCCATAATGGACTAATTTAAGCCTCTAGAATTGCACATGCAACCTGTGTCCCTAAAGTTTTCGATTGTGAGGAGGCAGTTTCTTGGTGTGTCCTAACTTTCAGTTAAGGGCTATTTCGTTTTCCTTGCAACATTTTTCGTCTTCTTCCTCACAGGAAGCTTGTGAGAACTATCAATTTTACCATAGGACCGTTGTTCATCTGCTTCAAGCCAAGGATTTATTCCACTACGGACTTGCTCTTCTGTTTCGTTGTCAACTCATGTCTTCCACAAAATATTGAGATCGAGGCACTGAACATTGATCGATCGAGGAGAAGACTGCAAGGATTTCCTAAAAAAAGCATGGTAATTAGTTTTGTATGCATGTTAAAGAGCATCTTGATGGCTCCTGCATGTTGCAGATCTTGTGCCTATGTTTATGGTAGATATGTTCAATGTTTTGGCCCAAAGAAATCAGTCCAATTTCTCAGGATAGATATACAGTGCTCAACATTCTCTCTTTTTTAATGGATTTACTTTTAAAAAATTTTCCTTGGAGTCTTGGTTGCTGCTTCTTTTCTGGATTTAACATCTCTTCTCATTGTCATGGTTCGGTAGTCTCATAGTTCTTCGATATTTTATTTGCTTAGGGAATTTGTTCTAAAATGGAGCATCTAACAATTATATGACAATGCCCTGTGTCGATCCATCAAGATTTTATGGAAACAAAAAATGAATTTCAGACAGTTTCAAACCAACGTTCAATTCTATTCGTAATGTAGATAGAACATAGCAATACCAAATCACAATGTTGAAGCAAGATCGTAATTCTTGTTTCTAGACATGAAATTATTAATCTTTAATGCTAACAAACCATAATGCAAGAAGTTTAATACTTAAGTTAATATGTTACAGTCATGGAAGAATGTATCAAGAACACACTTACTCCCACAAGTTGCAATAAAATCTAATATTCAACAAAGAATTTGCTGACGATTACTAGAAAATGATGGTTTTGCAACAATGGGGCTTGTTTGAAACCAATTCCCGCTTATGAAAATTTCCCTCCGCCTTTCTATTTTCCCACTCTTTTATCCCCTGTAGTTTGTCTTTCTGGTTACCTAGTTGTTTTTTTCGAAAATGTCTTGCTACATGGGTTGGCGGATTCACGTGTTTCGACCGAGCACTTCCCCTTTGTCTAAATTGCACTTTACATTGTTCCATGACCTACAAACAACACTCCAACTTCTGCGATATGCATATTTACTTCTGGACTCCCACATCATCCCCTCTTCCGTGTTACACATTTTTCACTGAAATGTTCTGATATATACAATTTGATAGTTGGGGCCTTACGTCTCCTCGGGAACCCACCACCCTATTTTGAAGCTTGTTCGACCTCTTTCCACACTTGACCATTGCTTGACATCTCTTTCGTGGATCGTCGAGCTCACGAGTTCAGGAAATTTCAAATTTGTAGTTGTTGTTTCCTGTGCTCACTACCTTCATATTTCTTTCCAAGTATATGCAATATGTATACAATTTCTCCAGCAACATACATAAAATATCTTGCCAGGAAATGGAATATCTATTACAGATTTGAATATATTGGACCTTCTTTTCCCTCTTCTACACTTGACCAAATTGTCGTTTCTTTTTCCCCTCTACTCTCTCGTTCTCGTTACTTATTCATTTTTTCGAAAATGTCTCAATTCACGCGTTGGATGACTCATAGGTTCACATTTGCGCTCGTGCTTTTATATTGCGACTTCAACCAACCACTAGCCATTCAGTGCCTAGGCACTTTTCAGATCACAAATTCCCGGACAGAAGGGCTATATATTGCACTTCCATTGTTCTGTGGCTTTCAAACAACACCCAAACCTCCGCGATATACAAATTTACTACCGCACTCCCACATCATACCCTCTTTTGTCATACACAGTTTGCACATGAAAGTTTCGAGACTTGCAATTTGACCTTTGGGTCCTCACGTCTTCTGGGGAACTATTGTCACCCTGTTTTGAAGCTCCTGTGTCTTCTTTCCATATTTCACCATTTATTGGAATCTCTTTCGCGCCTCCAATTCCATACTTACCCAAATTGTTTTGCTTGCGGATTCCCGGATAGGCGGATTGCACTTCCAGTGTTCCTTGACCTGCAAACAACCCCCCCGCTTCCGCGATATACAAATTGACTTCTAGACTCCTACATCATCCCTCTTCCATGTTACACAATATGCACTCAAAAGTTTCGATCAATACAATTTGACCATCGGGCCCTCATGTCTCCTCGGGAACCCTTGTCAGCCTATTTTGAAGCCCGTTTGATCGCTTTCCACGACCATTTCTTGCAATCTCTTTTGTGGATCGTTGGGTTGGTGGGTTCAGACAATTTCCAATTCATAGTCATTGTTTTCTGTGTCCGCCACCTTTGCACTTCTTTCCAAGTATATGCAATAAGTATATAAATTCTCCAGAAACATGCAAAAAATATCTTTCCAGGAAATGGAATATCTATTACAGATGTGAATATATGAGCCCTTCTTTTCCATGTTCTATATTTAACCAAATTCTCGTTTCTCTTTTCCCTGTAATTTATCTTTCTCTTCACTTGGTCGTTTTTCTGAAAATGTCTAGTTGTGTGGGTTGGAAAACTTGCGAGTTCACGACTCCTACATCAACCCCTCTTCCGTGTTACAGAATATGCACTCAAAAGTTCTGATCAATACAATTTGACCTTCGGGCCCTCATGTCTCCTCGGGAATCCTTGGCATCCTATTTTGAATCCCATCTGACCGCTTTCCATGACCATTTCTTGCAATCTCTTTCGCGGATCGTTGGGTTGGCCGGTTTAGACAATTTCCAATTCCTAGTCATTGTTTTCTGTGCCCTCCACCTTCGCACTTCTTTCAAAGTATATGCAATAAGTTTATAACTTCTCCATAAACATGCAGAAAAGATTTTGCCAGGAAATGGAATATCTATTACAGATGTGAATATATTAGCCCTTCTTTTCCGTCTTCTATACTTAACCAAATTCTCGTTTCTCTTTTCCCTGTACTTTATCTTTCTCGTCACTTAGTCGTTTTTCCAAAAATGTCTAGTTGTGTGAGTTGCCAGACTTGTGGGTTCATATTTTCACTCGTGCTTTTATGTCACGACTTCGATTGACCACATCCCCATTCCATACCCAACCACTTCTATGACCATGGATTCCCAGGTAGGCGAGCTCTAGGTTGCACTTCTATTGTTTCATGACCTGGAAATAGTACCCTGACTTCCGTGATATATAACTTTACAACCGTAATCACATCATACTGTCTTCCGTATTATAGTCTACCTATCATGCCCTCTTTTGTGGTACACATTTTTCACTGAAAACTTCTGAGACATACAATTTGACCATTGGGTCCTCACGTTTCCTGTGAAACTATTGTCACCCCATTTTGAATCTCGTCCATTCGCTTTAGATACTTTGCCATTTCTTCAAATTTCTTTCGCGCATCTTTGGGTTGGCGGGTTCAAGAAACATCCAATTCCTAATCACTATTTCCCGTGCCCATGCCCTTTGCAATTAGCAATTAGCAAGTATATAAAAGATCTTATTTCTAAGTATGCAATTAGCAAGCGTTAATGCTAAACCATGATTTGAGGAGATCTCCCATTAATATGCATAAAACCAAAATTTACAGATGGTTATATTATCCCTTCCGAGTGTTAATTTCAAACATCATGGAATGTCATTTGCATGTAGTCGATTTGGTTCGTTCATGAAATATTCAATCCTCAATTCTGAAAACGAGTTCGACCGACCATTTCCCTATTCCGTACTTAGCCACTTTCTCGGAATTTCGCAAATATACAAACTGACCACTAAACTACCCCATCATGCTCTCTTCTGTTTTACACGTTTCGCAGTAAAAATATTTTGACCGTTGGACACTCACCTCTCCTGAGTATCCCCCATAACCCTATTTTGAATCTCGTCCGACCGCTTTTCAGACCTTGCCATTCCTTCCTTTCTCTTTCCTGTCTCCGTGACCTTCACACTTGTCTATAATAAACAAATATATATATATATATATATATATATATATATATCTTGTTTCTAAATATGCAATTAGTGACCTTTAATTCTAACAACTCATCGTGTAGGAACCATATAGATTGTCATTGATGGGTGAAAGGCTCGAGGAGATCTCCTATTAATACACATTAAACCAAGATTTGTGTAGGGTTATATTATGCCTTCGGATTGTTGATTTCAAAATCATGAAATGTTGTTCGCACGTCGTCGGGTTGGCACATTCACGAAACGTCCAATCCTTAATTTCTCTTTGCCGTACCTGCCACATTCATGCTACTAAATATTCAATAAGTACGATTTAATTCTAACAACTCATCATGCAACACCCATAGAGATTGTCATTAATGAGCGAAAGGCTCGAGGAGATTTCCCATTCATAAGCATTGAACCAACATTTGCGGAGAGTTATATTATCGCCTCCAACTGTTCATTTCAACCATCGTCTGGAGAAAATGAACATTCTCATAAACCTATGTCATCACCTCGAAAATAGTTCTGTGGAGATACAATGAACATATTTAGGCGCGAGGACCAGAACTTCCAGTGGTCCAATGAATATTCTTATTACTCATCCCCTGTCACCCAGAACGAAGTAATTTGGACCTCTAGGATTGCTTGTGCAAGCTATGTCCCTGAATTTTTTGATTGTAAGAAGATGGTCTCTTGGTGCACCAATAAATTTATTTTAGACCAAATAATTATTCCACTATGGGACCGCCCATTGCTGCCAATTTCCAAAACTATCTCTCTCCAAGAAGGTGAACTAGGAATTTGACCCAGTAACATTCTGGTACCAGACCTTGTGGAAGCACAAGGCCTCCCACTGTTTCTATGAGGTTTTTAACAACGTTGTGTCTATTTTCAAAGTTTTGTTATTAGGAGAAGATGCTCCCTGCATATTTGACCAGACACCCAGGTTTTTGGATGGGAAGGGTGCACTTGAACATATGGATAATTACACTGTGATAAGGATTTTTGGCTCCAGGGAAAAAATTGCTTTCCTTTCATGTCACATTACGGAAAAAATGTTTGTTATAGAAGTAGAAAGGCAATAAAACTACTTCGTGTTGAAGAACGTCAACAAAATTGATGAATTCGCAAACCATTTTAAGAACTCGAATCTAAGATATGCTGAAATCCTAAGAGGGTTTGACCCCAATAGTTTTTTTTTACAACATTTACTAACACTTGGCTTCGACAATTATTTTTTCAAAAAACACCTGCCCAAAAACAGAGGCACTGATGACAACGCTCCTGTTTTTTATGTCGGTGACCTAGACACACTGCAAAGCACCATTGAATTGTACAAGCAATAGGGAAAAATCCTCGTTGAGAAGAGTGTTCAATCGATGGATAACACTCCCAAAAGTACGACATCATGGAGCATCGCTCCAACGGACCACCACAAAAATAGAGAAACTTAGATTTCTTCAAGCAGAGGAGGAGATAACGACCCTCCTCACCCTAAAATTGATAGTTCTCACAAGCTTCCAGTTGACAAGAAGAGAAAAAAAATTGTGGGACAGGCGAAACATCCCGAAATTGAGAGTGAGAACATGGAACTTGAGCATGATTTGGATAACACATTTCACCACCTTGATCATCCCGGAGATGCGATCCAACATAGTCATCCAATGGACATATCTGATATCAAAAATTTTGACGAAGATGAATCCTTCGTGTTCCAGAGTGTTGTTTTTGATAGCCAGTCCAAAAAATTAATTATTGAAAAAAAAAAGATGTAAAAAATAAGAAAGGAAAATCGTGTTCATAGGTTAACCTTGGGAAAATGTGGTCGTCCCAAATCTGTCGACTTCACATAGTGACCAAAGATTCTCTTGATGATTCCATTGGAGGCATTGAGGCTGAGAATGCCAGACTTAAGGGCCTGGTCAAGGAATTGGAAGAAGCTTTGATTCCTATGTCATTGCTTGCCAATCCTTTGGCAATAGCCATGCCTTCCACCCCTACAACCAAGTTAAAAGGATCCTCTAGCCTCCTCGCATCGTGTAGAGGATATGTGGAGAATAATATCAGGAAAAGAATGGAATTGATTACTGAGGCATGGGAAACATCACAAAACATGACTTCCCTCAGAACAAGGGTACATAATTTTCTCGAACATTTTCAGGTGGATTTAAAAGACAAAGAACATTTCTCTTTAGACATGGTCCTTACTTTTGGCACCATTGTCAACAACATTACAGAAACGAGAAGAAAACAACAAGATCTCCCATCCAAAAATTGGATTGGTCAATTAAATGCATGTTGGAAAGAAAAAGTGAAGAACCTGCATCTCATTGTCCAGTCATGTGAACAAGCCATATCAAAGAAAGAAAAATTATTCACAAAGCTGATCAGAATAGACTTAGTCGAAAGGACCAACGACTTCCAAGATCCCAACTTAATCGTCAACTCCTTGCCCTTAACTAAGCAAGCCTTCGATAAGCAGGTTGATATTTTTAAGGAGTTGTCTTTGGAATTTTTTTATAGCATCCTTGAATATGGTCAAG
The DNA here is from genome assembly GCA_009831015.1 of Picea engelmannii. Classification (NCBI taxonomy): domain Eukaryota; kingdom Viridiplantae; phylum Streptophyta; class Pinopsida; order Pinales; family Pinaceae; genus Picea; species Picea engelmannii. Next base: position 497,571 of record ML780561.1, on the reverse strand, counting down.
ATGACGTCGACAACTGGTTAGTCGACTATTCGGTACAAAATGAGGAAATTGATCAGGCTTTGCGTAATCTTTCTATCGACTTTAGGGAATTAGAAAATGAACTTTTCAACATAAAAATCCGGAATGAGATCAACGTCGCCCCAATGAGAAGCTACATTGAAGAATGGATTGAAAGGGAATTGAAGCAAGTTGTCGACAAAAGGCAACAGGCAGTTGCCACAATTCTAGTAGTCGTTGATGACATCAATGAAAATGCATCAGCAAACAAATAACAAAAGGGGTCATATGTACCATCGCTGTAAGTCTATACTAATCACATCCTACTTTGTTTATCAAACCAATTATTCCACTTTTTTAAATAGAAATGTCTAGCCAAAGACTGATACCTTGCAATTTATTCTTTTTAGGTATTACACTCTAGTGTCGCCCACTTCTTCTTTCTACAGTCCTATTTCTTGTACATATTTCTCTTATGGTTCGCAAGATCCCCAATCCTAGTCTATATGAAAAACACATTTAAATTTCCAGGAATATGTAACATAAAATATTATTTTTTGATATATTTCAAATAAAACTATTTTTTATCTCCTTTTATATTTATGTCCTCATAAATTTTTATCTTCCACTATGCTTATGGTCTGCGGGAGCCCCAATCCCAGTATATATGGCAAATGAATTTAAATTTCCAGGAATATGTAACTTTTTTGATATATTTCAAATTAAACTGTTTTTTTATCTCCTTTTCTATTTATGTCGTCATAAATTTTTATCTTCCAGTATTCTGAATATCAAGAAATTGTATTTATTTAATTAGAATATAATTTTTTTTGTCCTGCCACATATAAAGACAAAGTACACAAATTTTTTTAACATAGCAAAATAGATTATATACTTAAAAAAAAAATGGAACTCTAGAGGCCACATGTCATTTACTACATGGATACCACCTGTGCTTCATGTTGCTTGCCACATCTCCGTTGCAGTTTCCATCTGCCTCCACAATTTTTTCCCATCCCTGTGCATTTATTCCCAATTCAACCCGACAAGGACTACGTTGCCACACAACACTTGTTAATATTGTGTTACTACTTTGAAATTTAGGCGACAACACCAATATATGAGTGCCACTTGTGCATCGTTGACAAATAATAAAGATAATAAATCCTATATTAGAAAATTTAGAGAAAAAACAAACTTTCATAGATATGAAAGAGAACTTAGAACAAAAAATGATGGCATTAGAAAATATCTTTAGAAATACTTAGAACATTTTCTTCAATTTTCTAAAAATCTACAATACGAAAACACTATATACAACGTGGTATACCATCTACATGTCAAAATAAGTGAACAAAAAAAAGTCAAGTATTAAAAAATGTTGTCTCATACAAATACTTGCATGATTTCAAATATAAGTTCATGGTATTCCTAAGAGTATTGATAGCTACCTAAAACTTTAGATGTAGTGAATATGCTCTAAACTTTAAGATGCTCGATCATGGATTTGGTGAAAATGTTAAGAAAGCCTATTATATATTCATGGAAAGGATTTATTTTTGGCGAAGTATAAAGATAAATAGAGTTATTAGCTTATGAATTTTTAAGTTTAATGAAAATATGAAAAAAATTAACCTAAATCTTCATAAAATTTAAAATTTAGCCAAAATGGAGAAATTTTGCTTTAAAAAATATTTCAAAGGAATGTGCAAGCAAGATGAATAATCAATTACAAAGTTGTCAATAAATAATCCATTATGATTGACATGCATGCATTTCAATTGAATTTCAATGGTAGAGGTACTTATAAATGTAAAAAATAAGGGGATTGGGTTGGATGTTGAGAGGTTTGATGATACAAGTACAATAGCCATAGAAGAGGCATGCAGTTATCTAAGGTTCAAATAGCACAAGAAGATTAATATGTCGAGTAAGAAGAGAGATCAATGGAAGAAGATGATTGGTGTGAATACAAAGATAGAGGGAGGTAAATACTATGGGTTTTGAGAGAGTTGTAGAGGGAAAAGAAGGTGTCAAAGGCACCAAGATTGGTGACTATGTATATTGTATTTTATTTTTTTAATTATTATGGAGAATGACTCAATAAATTCCCTATGTTCTTCTTTGTCCATGAATCTTTATATATTATTGTTCCTTGCACTTTGTCGTAGATTTTTTATAGAGTGTTGAGTGCACTCCATTGCATAATAGTCCAAGTGTGTAGAGAACGTTATCTTGATCCATGCGTTGTGTAGTAGAAAGTACCTGTTGTGCATTCCTTGCACCATTGGTATTAGATCAAGGCAAGAAGCTAGTAAATTTGAAAGTGTTAAACTCATATTTTGTCACGTGAAATTCTATATGAATATGGAAAAGTAAAGAGTTTGATAAAATTGTGCGAGAAACACATTACTAATAGAATCTCAAACATAAGAATAACAATGTCACATTCACACAATACACACTAGATTTACCCTAGAAACCCTTAAGTGGAAAATCCAACCTAACTAAGAGCTAGACCCTTTAATTTTTCTTATTGTATTCACTCAACCATTCACCATACTAAAAAATATTTAGGTTTTATACAACTTCAATCAACCCTAATTTGTTAACCCTAGTGTCGGGGAAGGGGTGGAACCTGTAACAAAACACACAAACAATTTTGTAGATAATCGAAGAGGGAATAAAATTTCGAAGTCAAAGGTGGTGTCTAAAGACACCATTACAAAACTTAAGCAAAATGGAATGTGATCTAAACATCACAATGCATATTGGACCTTGATATCTCCATATTATATCAAATCGATTGCTTGATCTCCATGATGGTAATGACCAATGGGGTTTGCTAATTATAGGCTCAAGATCTAACAAGATTCCATAGAATCAAGAAGATATTATCCACATGTAACTTTCAGTTGTTAGAGTTGACTCCACTAAATCCACATTGTCAAGTAGGCTTGACAAGGATGCTCAACCCGATTGTCCATGTGTCCAACTCACAGTCGATTGTTGGGTTGGTCGATATATCGCCTGATTATCTTTGATTGCTAGTTGTCTGTCTGATTGACATGCATGTCGACTACTCAACCAACTGATGTAGAGTTTTGGTCAATCACCTGACCGAATATATCTAGTTGTAGGTTGACCACTCAACTGACTTAATCCAGGAGATGTTTGATGCCCCATCAATGCTTGATGTTCCAACACCCTCCCATCAACACATGTCTGTGGAGATTCAAGAGGTTAAATTATGTCATCATGACACCCCCCCATAATTGCAACTTCATGAAGCCCAAGCATTGTATGAAGCTTGATAAATCTAGCTTCAACTAAAGGTTTGTTAAAATCAACAACTTGATCATTTGTTCTGCAATATTAAAGAGAAACAATGTTCTCATGAACCAACTGTCTCAAATAGTGAGCATGGATCTCAACATGCTTCATCTTACTGTGGGAAACAAGATTTCAACAACTTGTATGACACTTTTCTTATCACAGTAGGTTGTATTCAAGGTCTGAATATGAATGCCAAGTTGACCCAAAAGTTGGTAGATTCATACTGCTTTAGTAACTTCTTGGACGATGCCACAATATTATGCTTATATAGTCGACAAGGAGACTACCTTATGTTTATTGTAACACCACGCCAAGGGTCTAGTGATTAAGTGAAAAACATAGCCAAAAGTGGAATTTCGATCATCATTGTCTTCAACCCAGTCAGAGTTGGTGAAGTCGACCAACGAATATGAACTTCGACAATACTTGATACCAAAATGAGTGGTACCCTTGAGATAATGGACAACTCATTTGACGGATTTCCAGTAGATTTATTTAATGTCTTGCATAAACTGAGAAACCACACTAACAAGAATCTCAGGTTCAATGTGAGTTAGATAAATAAGACTACCGACTAGTTTTCGATAAAGTATAGCATTGATTGTGGGTGTTTGACAAGTTCTGCTGAGATTTACTCTAGATTGAAAAGGGTTAGCACACGGCTTATAATTATTCATCTTAAAACGTGTCAACAGATCCATCAAATATTTAGATTGAGAAATGAAGAAGTTGTCACATAGTGGTCATACTTGAAGACACAAAAAATAATGCAGAGTACCAAGATCTGTCGTGTCAAAGGAGTCAACAAGTTGTTTCTTCAATCTAAGGATGAGATAAATATTATTTCCATACGTAATTCATCTACATATACAACAACAATCAAAGTGTCTCCATTGGTATGGAGTACATACAAGCTGTGATTAGATTCACTGCATTTGAAACCAAGTTAAAGAAAGAAAGTCTCAATCTTACTGTACCAATATCGGGGAGCCTTCTTCAAAACATAAAATGACTTCTTGAGTTGACAAACAAATTTAGAATCTGTCACAAAACTAGGTGGTTGTTCCATGAAAAATTATTCAGATAGGTCTCCATGAAGAAAAACACTCTTCACATCCATCTAATGGATTTTCCATCCAAAACGAGCAACAAGGGAAAGAATTAGTCAAACAAACTTCATCTTTGTGACAAGGGAAATGGTCTCAGTGTATTCAATGCCTTCTTGTTCAGAAAATCCATTCACAACAATGTGTTCTTTATGTTTCTCAACAACACCTTCAAAGGTAAATTTGGTCTTGTAGACCCATCGAAACTTCACAATGTTCTTTCCTTGTGGTTGGGGAACTAAGTCCCAAGTGTGATTCTTTTTCATAGAATAAATTTCTATCTGCATAGTATGTTCCTATTTAGGTTGTCCTTGAGCATCTAAGTAGGCAATAATATCAAAAGTTTCAAGTACAAGAGTCATCAAGGAAAAACTTACATGTTTCTTTTGAATTAAAATTTGTTGTTCGGAGGAAACATCACCGACATCAACTCCAACAAATTCAATTGTTTTGATATACTATTGGGGTATATAAGAAATAGGTGAACTATGGTTCAATGTAGCATTTTGATCAAAAGTCAGAGGATCTTCAGTTGGTGGACTGGTCGAAATAGAGGATGACAAACTAGTCGACTCTAAAGTCGATGGTCTAGTTGAAAAGGAACAAAGTTCGACTGCCTAGTTGAAGGACTAAAATATGGAGCTGGAGAACCAGTTTCAGAGAAAACATCAAAGGGGTCATCCTGCAACAATATAGAGGAGGCATTCAACAACTTAATTCCATAATACTTCTCATCAAACCATACATTTCATATGAGAATAATTTTCCATTTGACATTATCAAACATTGGATAGGCTTTCAACTCTTCAGAGTATCCCATCATGATGAAAGCATGACTCTTTACATCCAATTTTTTTCTACAATTATTAGAAATGTGAGCCCAGGAAACACATAGAGGTGGCAGACTGAAGACTTCTTTCCACAACATCGTTCCACATAAGTCATAGAAGGAAAAACTCAAGTCAATATGCGATTGAGCAAACCGTTTTCACAATACACCGCTTCATCCCATAAGTGAGGAGGCAGATCTTTAGCCCACAAAAGAAATCTATCCATTTCTACTAATGTCTGATTCTTGCATTGTGAAACACCATTCTACTAAGGTGTGTGAGGAACTGACCATTTCCAGTCAATACTATATCGAACAAAGTAATCTTCAAAATGTTGATTTACATACTCACCACCATTTTCTGATCTCAGGAACTTGATGGGTCAACCAAATTGATTTTTTGAAAAGGCTCAAAACTCCTTGAACTTTTAAAAAACAAGGTTCTTGTTCTTTAGAAAATAGACCCATGTACATCGAGAGAAATCATCAATGGAAGTCAAAATATACCTTGCACCTACCAGTGAAAGTAGATTGATGCAACAAACATCATTGTGAACTAGTTCCAGTAGGTTATGTGCTCATCTTGCTTTTCTAGAGTCAAATGGTGCCTAAGGATTCTTCCCAAGAACACATCCCTTATAAACTCTTTTACAAGAAAACACTTTAGGAAAACCAACAACCATGTTCTAAGTTTCCATCGATTGCAGACTTTGAAAATTCATGTGTTTGAGTCGCTCATGCCAAATTCGACTTTGCTCATTAGTGTGACGAAAAAAGCAGTCGGTTCAGTGTCAGATCGAGTCGTGTCACATAATTTATATAAACTATCTGTTAGGTCGAGAATCCTGTTGGTGACAATTTACTTGTATTTCTTCAAATCAAGAACATAAAACTGATCTGGCCAAAATTCCATAATCTTACATGTTTGTTTTAACCAAGAAACATACAACAAATTGGAACTGAAGTTTGGAACATGATAGATGTCAAAAATTTTCCCATCTTGACAGGTAACATCACCCTGGCCAACAACAACTAGATCAAAATCATCAACAACATAGATTTTTCTCTCCTTAGCTTCATCCAATCACGTGAACAAGGAGGCATCCTTAGCGATGTGATGAGTTCACCTAGAGTCAACTGCTTATTCATTATGTGCAGAATGAGACAACAAGGCTTGATAAGTTCCAACTTGAAAGGTGAAGTTATCAGCGAGTCGTCATTTAGAGGACACTTTTCCTTCCAAACATTTAACCTTCTCCTCTAAATTGTCTCTCTTCTAATAGCACAATTTTTCCACATGTACAATATTTCCATAGTAATAATATGTCTTCTTCTTTAGACTACGATGGGGTGCATCTATCTATCCATTAGGGTTTTGTTCATGATATGTAGGTTTCTTTGTAGAAGCATCAAACCATACTCTATCCCTATGATCCATCTTTTTCTTTCCGTTGATCAAGTGTGATTGATTTTTACCACCAGGCTTGCGTTCTTCAAGCAGTATGTGCTGATCAGTAATCAAAATACCAAAGAAATATTAAAAGGTGTAATCGTGACCATATTCCTGGTGTGCTTTCTAGTTGGTGTCAAAAGTCGACATGAACACATTGAACAATATTATTAAATTCATCAGGACCAACTTGACGAGTTCTCCATCCTTCTTCTGATATTTCTTTCCACATTCTCCCAATTTCAACTGGAGTTCTTTGAAACATGAAAAATAGTCCTCTATTCTATCAAAAGAATTAGGATCGATAGATATCAATTGTTTCTCCAACTGCCTGACATGGCTCTCATTGTCTTAGTTGAGCAACTACTTTATCTTCTTCCAGACTTGATGAAGGCAGTCGATTCCACTGAGGTGAAATCGAATATCCCATGAGATATAGGTCGTGATGACCCCTACAACCTCATCCTTCTTTCCATCAACAACGAACTTCGCCTGGTTTTTTTTTGGATTTAGAATAGAAATCTCCATATACTACCACAATCCTTTTATCTTCAATAGGGTTTTTATATCTAGTGCTCATACTGCATAATTTGATCTGTTCAAAACAACAAGATCAATCTTCAAGGCCATCTTCGATATATAGAAAGAAATTTTGTTTTTAAAGGTTCCAATTGGAAAACCACTAGCCCAGAGTCAGTCACACAAAATATCTGACTCAACAAGGTTGGTTGATAACAGGTTGAGGTTTTAAACCATCAACTCTAATACCATGTTGGGGAAGGGGTGGAACCTGTAACGAAACAAACAAACAATTATGTAGATAATTGAAGAGGGAATACAATTTCATAGTCAAAGGTGGTGTCTGAAGACATCGTTACAAAACTTAAGCAAAACACACTGTGATCAAAACATCACAATGCATATTGGACCTCAATATTTCCATATGATATCAACTCGATCACTTGATCACCATGATGATAATGACCCATGGGGTCTGCTATTTATAGCCTCAAGATATAACCAACTTCCATAGAAAATTAAAGATATTTTCCACATGTAACCGTCGATTGTTAGAGTTGACTTCACTAAATCCGCACTATTGAGTTGGCTCGACCCAATCGTCCATGTTTCCGACTCATAATTGACTACTGGGTTGGTTGATCCATCGTTCGACTGTCTTCAATTATTGGTCGACTGTCCAACTGATAGGCATGTAGACTACTCGACCGACTGATTTAGAGTTCTGGTCGATCACCCAAATGACTCTATCCATATGTAGGTTGACCACCCGACTACTAAATCTAGGATATGGGTGATGAAACATCAATGCTTGATGTTCCAACACTTAGATTAGATTACAACCCTAATCCATTAATCGAGATTAGATTACAATGGGTTGAAATCATTAGTCAAAATTACACATAACAAACCAATTTATTTTCGTTCTTGAGGGATCCACTTTAAACCCCCAGATGAGAGG
>ML780561.1:441900-461355 GCA_009831015.1 Picea engelmannii | reverse complement strand
ATATATATATATATATATATATATATATATATATATATATATATATATATATATATATATATATATATAAACATTTTTCTTTTCGTTTATATATTAAATATAGTAACATAAAAAATTTAAATGTATATACAATTAACATCTTGATTTTAATTTATATTTAACATCACATTATATATATATATTATTTAGAAAGATTAAAAATTGAGTTTATAAAAAATATTGTTATTTTTCATGTGTAAAGTCAACCCAAAATAATAATTTTTACATTTTTTCTCTTCTTTTCAATATGAACACTCCACCACCTATTCCAAAAACTCAGTCTAATAGGGGGAGGCCACCCTAAAATCATCCTAGAGATCCTTTACTATTATGTGGAATCGGTAGAAAAAAGGAAAGAAGAGAGAGATGCCAAAATCCAAATAGAGTTAGAATCATTAGAAAAAAGGAGTGAAGAAAGAGACGTAAAACTCCAAATAGAGCTAGAGGTAATGATTGATAAAAAAAATTAAAGATACCATTCAAACACAAATAGATGATAGATTATTAGGGTTAAAGAGTGAATTGCAGAAAATGAAGGATATGATTCAAGAAATGGAAAAACATAAAGAATCAACCCAAGAAGGAGAGGTTGAAGAAAATGACAACTTGAGAGATAGGATTAAAGAGCTAGAAGAAAAACTAACCAACAATTTGACCCCCAATAATATGGAAAACAAATTGGATATCAAACCCATCAAAGAGGAAATGAATAGGCTAATCGAACTGGACCATGAGTGTAACAAAATATCCTTGAACCTCATAATTTTTGGTATAAAAGAACAATAAGAGGAGGATACACTAGCAACAGTAAAAGAAGAATTAAATAATAAATCACAAATTGATACAACTTACCTCATAGAAGCAAAGAGGCTAGGAAAAATAATTGATCACAAAGATAGGTTGATCCGTGTCAAAGTAAGTTGTAATGACCATAAATATAGCATACTTAGTAAATATCTAAGCTTAAAAGGGTCGGGAATATTTATAAATGAAGACATCATTCCCGAAGACCAAGCTAAATTAAGGAAGGAAGTTGAAAAGGTAAAAGAAGCCAGGAAAGAAGGAAAATGGGAAAAAATTAGAAATAAAAAAACTATTGTTAGGGATAGAGACCAGAAGGATAATAATAAATAGGAATTTGGGACACTTAAGATCCTTTTTTGGAACTGTCGTGTCTTTCCATGGCGCAAAGGTCCTATGATAAATATGATCCCGAGTGATATTGATATTATTTGTTTAGTTGAAACTTGGGAGCATGAGGACTCTAAGGTCCCTAACATAGAAGGATTTGTCTTGTGGACGGCATGGAACAAAAAATCCCACCATAGAGGGATATGCGGCATAACTTGTTATATTAGAAAGAACATTTCTCCTCACATTCAACTTCATGAGACTGACCCTCTCAATCAGTACATTTGGATAGAAATTTCAGACACCAATGCTAAGAAGAAGTATATAGAAATTTGCTATTTTGCACCTATTAATTCTACTTTTTATAAGAAAAACAATCTAGATAACAATTGTCCCTATAATAATTTAGAACAAAATATTTATAGTTTGAAAAATGAAGGTAATATCCTCCTACTAGGAGACTTTAATGTTAGGACTGCAACTAAACAAGCTACTCTTTTAAGTACTGATTCCAACCATAATCCTTTATGGCTAGATGAGGACCTTGTTTTTATCTAATAGCTATAAAAGAAGCTCTGAAGACCTAATTGAGAATTTGTTTGGTACTGAATTAGTCAAGCTCTGCATCTCTCAAGACCTAATAATTTGCAATGGAGTAATGAAGTGGCCAAACTCCAACCATATGACTTGTATTCATGGGATAGGTAATAGTTTTATAAATTATGTGATATATGATATCCCCGTTTCCAACCAAATAACAACTTTTGACCTTTTAAATGACCATGAGCCCAACTCTGATCATATGCCTTTAACCCTAACTCTAAAATTTTTCATGCACATGAGCACCATTGAAGAGAATTCTGATAATTAAAGGAAGTTGCGTTTTGACAAAAGTAAAGTTGACATTTTCTTAAGGGATTTAAATAGTAAATTAAATCTTCTAAATTATAAGGACAACATTGAAGAAGTCTATCGTAATTTTACAACTACCCTTTTCACTTCTATTAACAAGTTCTCTTTCGAGGTGTCCTATAAAAAGAATAATAGAAGGACCAACCATTGGTATGATAAAGAATGTAAAATTGCTAGGAAATCCATTAGGGATGCTTCTAATGAGTCCTTAAAACTCGATAAGATCAATACGCAAAAATCCCTCATTAAAAGGAAAAAAATGTACTATATCAATAAAAGGCAAGAGCAACTTTCACAACTATATAAGTTGGATCCTAAGAAGTTATGGAACCAAATTCTAAACTGCAATACTAAAGAAAATAATAGGATTCCCTTAAGGGACTAGAATTCCTACATTAAAAGTCTTTACGAGTTCCCTGATGCCATGGACACCATTCCTATTGTCCCTACAAAGGAAGATGTTTTTTCTTTAGATGACATAGAGTTCAGGGTTAAGCAACTTGCAAATGGGAAAGCTAAGGACATTGAAGGCTACCAAGCTAAAATTTTTAAAATCGGAGGGCCTATCCTTATCCCTCACATACACAAGATCTTCAATTTAGCAATGAAGCGGGGCTTCCCTAAACCCTGGATGCAAAGCCTCATTGTTCCTATTTTTAAAAAAGGGGATAGAAACATTCCCTCTAATTATAGGACGATTATGATTAGCCTGATTTTAGCCAAGCTTTATGGAATTATTTTGGAAAAGAAGATTAGCCTTTGGTTAGAAAGTCACGGTAAAAGAGCTAAAGGCTAGGTCGGGTTTAGGAGATATCATTCAACTGTGGACCATTTTGTTACCTTTAGGATCATTGCAGAGGAGTTCCACAATACTAAAACCAATCTTTTTTGTTGTTTTGTTGACTTTAGAAAATATTTTGACATGGTTCCTAGAAAAAACCTTTGGAATAGGTTGGAAGAGATAAAAGTGCCTCTCGAGTTGAGGGCTGCTGCAATAAGGATGTATGAGAATGTTATTGCTAAGTTTAAAAGACAGAGGGTTGGTTAAAAGAGTTTAACTGTAATATCAAAGTCAAACACGGTTGTCCCTTGTCCCATACCCTTTTTGGCATATACATTGATAAGTTAGAAGATTACTTGGAAAAAGTAGGTTGTGTCGACCCTACTCTCACTGGTATAGTCATCAATCTTCTTATTTATGACGATGATATCGTTCTTATGGAAAGGAGTTCGCATGATCTTGAAAACCAACTGAGAATCCTCAAGGAGTTTTGCTCCAATATGGGTATGACTGTTAACACTGATAAGACTAAGGTCATGATTATTAAATCCAAAATATCACATATGATACCTTCGTATATGACAACAACAACTTGGAGGAAGTGACCTCATAAAAATATCTTGGAATTGATATTCACCACAAGCTCAATTGGAATTATAGCATTGAGAAAAGGATTATTGGGGGATGGAAAGCTTATTATGGGATTGAACACAATTGTAAATCAACTGATCTTTGGAGTTGGGATAAGAAGAAACTCCTCTTTGAGAATCTTGTTACAACTGTTATTCTTTATGGATGTGAAGTCCGGGGTTGTAGTATCTCTCGTGAATCCTGGAGAAAGATAGAACAAATACAAAAGAATTTTATAACCTATAATCTCAAAATTAAAGGAAATACACCCTATCCCATCCTCCTCTTAGAAACAATCCTCTCCCCCATTGAGAGCATGGCTATGAATAGATACCTAATGTATAAGAATAAGTTAAACAACATGGAAGACAAGAGGCTTCCTAAAATTTCTTCAAAATCGATTCATAACCACCATCGACTCAAGCGAGGATGGCATAAAGATGCCTGGTCTTGGCTAAACTATTGGGGAATCACAAAAGACACCATTTTGCAGAATAAAGATACTATTAAAAAAAAGGTCAACTCAAAATTTAAGGAGAAAATGTGGTGTGATAAAGAGTTAGAGGAAAAAAGAAAATTAAGGTATTATAAGGATGTAATCAACCCTAATCTAGAATATCAAAATTATCTATCTGTTTTTCCAAGTGTAAAAAAAAAAAAGCATTTCTAAGATAAGAAAAAATTCTCACGAGATCCATAGTGAAACTGGGCGTTGGTCAATTCCTAAAACACCATGGGATGAAAGAGTGTGTACACTAAGACGGTTGAAGATGAAAATCACTTTCTCTTAGATTGTCCAGCCTATACACATATTGGATCTCATTTTCAAAATATTTGTCACACTACCAACCTTCCTAACCTCTTAACTAAACAAAAGTATGGTGATCTTGGAAAGATTTTCTTAATGTTTTTCAAGCACAAAAACAAAATTCTAAAGAATCACAAGTAATCACTTACCCTCCTAAAAACTGATAAACCAATTCGATCTTAGTGGAAGTTAATAATTTTCTATTCTTATTCCTATATTAAAATTTATTAACATTTTTCTTTTTATTTATATATTAAATATATTAATATAAAAAATTTAAATGTATATACAATTAACATCTTGATTTTCATTTAAATTTAACATCACATTATATATATTATTTAGAAAGATTAAAAACTGTGTTTATATATATTAATATTTTATTTTTAATTTTTATTCAAATGATTATATATATATATATATATATATATAATTATTTTCATTTATATATTAAATATATTAATAAAAATAAAATAAAATAACATTTAAATTAGTATACATAATAATATCTTATTTTTCATTTAAATTTAACAAAACATTAAATATAATAATATGCCAATAAATTAATTTGTACACCAATTCAATGCCTATATCACATACATTGAAATGGATGCAACGTAACATACTTAATGGCCTTCACGTTTTAGATGACTTCTCTCGAACGAAACATTTACTACCAATTATTAAATGATTCCCTAAAAATAACTAGCTAGATGCATATGGAGTTAACATCTTGATTTTCATTTAAATTTAACATCACATTGTATGTATTATTTCGAAAGATTAAATTTTAATGTAATTAATATCTTGATTTTTATTTAAAGAATTACAAGTAATCATTTATCCTCTTAAGGTTCAATAAACCAATTCAGTTTTAGTGGACATTAATCATCATCATCATCATCATCATCATAATATATACATCTTTCTTTAAAGTACGAGCCGAAAAACAAGTAAAATATGGGAAACAGGGAAGACGTTTGAAAAGTGGTAAGAGTGATTGTGTTAGGTGATGTAATATCCACTCACTACCATATCATTTCATTTCTTTGTAATGTTTGATTAACCTACTTTTCATTTTTAAAACTTGGCTTGCCAAAGACACAATCCATCTAGAATATGTATCTATAACTCTCAAAATATTAGTTTTCTTCGTCATTAATCCATTGTCACCGACTAGCACCTAGAATATTTATGGTCCCCCGACCCAAATGCCCTATGTGGTACCTTTAAACATTTTGGTTAATATATATACACTTTGTTTTCCAAAGTGGGCTTATAATCTTTGTACCAACTACACCTATTGAATATTTAATGAAACCCAATTATTTTAGGAGACTATTTCCCAAGGGATGTGGAATTTTACACAACATGCTAATGAAGTGGAATTCATATTTTATATCATTTTTGGAAAACAAGGAATACATGTGCTTTTATCATCAATGTAGATACATAAGGTGGATATGGAAGTGGCATATCTATGCAAGATTATTGATCTAGGTGGATACTAGTGGCCACCCACCTGTTCCACTAATTTAGAATGGTTCCACATCTTGACAGGTTTTTTATGGTTTTTCGGATCCCAAACTTTTGGGGGCGTTTTGAGGCCCTAAACAACATTTTTTTGTCGTGGCAACGCCCAATATATGCCAAAGGCATTATAGGGATGTTCATAATGTGTACTTCTCAGCTAGACCTTTTCAACGGGCTATTGAGTGCCCAAAACAAAGATCATATGCAAAAGTAACACCCCCGAGAAGTTGATGTATCAACTAACCACATTAGGGCCCATAAACCTTTTGGCATTTCATCTTATAAGGTTAGGCTTTTGGATGTTTAGGGTTTTATCATTGATGCTTTATGTTAAAATTCCCTTTTTACCTCTTTATAATCAACTTCTTGTGAATGAGCATAGTCGTCACATCTCTATTTTCAGAGATAAGCTACCACCATTCTAGCTAGCTTGTGTGCTTTGCATTTTATAATCTTTTGTATTTCAGACAATTGTTAATAGAACATGATTTTAATCGTATTACTATGTTTCTTGGAATATCTCTGTGTGTTTCCTTGTTATATATTTGCCTTCATGTCATTCTAATTATAATCTAGATCAGTGGTGTCAAAGTAGTCTGCTCTGTGTCGTTTCTTAGTGCATGTCCCCAACGAGATCAACTTTTAGAGAGTTGGGTCTCGAGTTAGTTTCTCATGAGGAAAACCATTCTTGCCATCCCAAGTGGCCTCTCATGGTGGAAGAAAAGAGAGATGATGGGGCATTAGATCCTATCAAACTGTTGCTCGAGGAATCCCTCATGAAACAGAGGAACGAGATGATGGATAATTTTTCCTAGATCCTTCGACGATTGCCAACAACGATGGAAACACCTTCAACCAACAGTCACTTTGGAGTTGCGACACCCTTCAAGGTACAAGTTAAATTTTATAGTCCTTTATTTTAAGGACATATAAACACAGACGCTTTGGAAAAATGGTTAAGTCTGCTAGAGGATTATTTCTCTATCCAAAATTTTCCCAATAGTGAAAATATCACCTTCATGCTCCTTAAGGCTCTTCCCCATATCAAAGGTTGGTGGGAAACGTATTGTGAGAAATATGTTAGAGATGAATTTGTAATTTTTGGGCTAGAACTCACTTGGGAGGATTTTGGTGATGCCCTCAAGGAGAAATACTACCATGTTGGAAACTATTATGACCGGTACATGAGATGGACAACTCTACATCAGGAGAGAGACGAGATGGTGTTGAAGCACAACAATATCTTCCATACCTTGCACACAAAGTTGGGTATTAACAATTTCGAGAGAAACCTGGTCCTGAAGTACCACAATGGACTACATAGCAACATCTAAACAGATACGGAGTTCCTAAACATCTTCTCACTAGGAGTTGCTTACCGATAAGCTGTCAAGATCAAGCAAAAGTTCAAGAAAAAGAATAAGCGGGATTTCAAATCTGCAAATCCATCATAGTAGAAGCACGATAAAGGTGGCCTTGACTTCCAAAACAAAGGATAGAACAAGGATGGTCAGCCCCAGGACAACCGGTCCAAGCCACCAACAAAGAAGGGTAACATGAAGTTGAAGAAGGACACTGGAAAGTGGTGTGAATTCCACACAATCCCTTGTTACAACACTGATGGATGTTTCTTCTATTGATATTATGGTAGCTGCGGGAGGTATTTACCTCCACGTGTAAACCTGACGAGAATAGAATACTCCGGAAAGCAAGAAGAAACCCTAATGAGTTGGCTAATAACCCTAGAAGTCATGTCGGCTCAAGAGGATAATTTATATTAGGTTATTAGCCTCCAAGACAAGAAGTCGGCCAAAAGAATTAATATATACTAAACATACAGATACCCAGAATGAGAAGTCAGCCCAGGCAATTAGCCAGAATTAGTATAAATACAGGAGACCAGTTCTCATTCTGGTAGGCAGTCTCAGAATTGTAGAGAAACATCTTGTGCGCACTGCAGTGCCCAGTCTTGTGCGCAGGTTTGAGGAGAGTTGTCATTGCAGCTGCTGCAGCTAGTAGATCACGTTTGGCTTGGACTATCTCTTAGTTAGGGTTTGGACTATCTGATCAGCTCTTGTTGGTGCGCTATCCTTGGGGAAATGTGTGCTACCCTTTGTTTGGATATCTAGCCTAGGGTTTGCTTCCGGAGTGATTCTCTGTCAGGGTTAAGGTGCTCGGAGGGTGGTTTCGGCCTATGGTTGGGTGACAATAGTATTTTTAATGGTAAAATGATCACAATCTTTCATATTCTAACAAGTTATGGGCCCACACCTCCTTCATTCTGTCTAATAGTTGGAAGGAAACATAGTTGTAAGGATATTAAGCTCGTTGAAGAACTGTCGCTAGGGTTTCTAGTAGTAGTCACCATAGCACTTATGCTAGGGTTAATAGTAGGTGTAGTTGCAGAAACCCTAATCCTCTTGTTGAGGCACCTTAAATGAAGGGATTGACCTAATCTCTGGATAGATCAGTGCGCCCTCACGTAGCACATCTCTTGGTACTCTTAGAAATCCAAGACATGAAGTTTGAGATTTTGGTCAAATCTAGGGTTGACCAAGTCAAAGCAGCCATGACTTACTCTATGAATTCAGAGAAAAAGTTAGATGGAGCTTCTAACTTCAGAGCGTAGAAGACAATGATTGATCTCATCTTTGCCAAGAATAAAGTGTTGGATATCATGAAAGGAAAGATCGTGAAACCAGAGTTTCAAGAAGGGAAAGAGAAGGAATTGCAGAACGTTGCAGCTATGGAGAAGTTCAAATACGGTGACATCAATGCCATGAGTATCATAGTGAATTCTATAAAAGACCACTTGATACCCTACATCTCCCATCTTGACTCATTGAAGAAGATGTACGATGCCCTAACAAACCTCTTCTCTGTTAGAAACATTGGACAAGTAATGATTCTGAAGAATGAGCTCCGTGACATGAAGATGAATGATGATGACAACATAACATCATACTTTGTGTGAATATCTCAGTTAAGATATCAACTACAAGCTATTGAAGAGATCATTTCAGAGTAGGAATTGGTAAACATAGTACTCAATGGTCTTCCCAAGACGTGGGATGCATTTTCCACAAGCGTGAACAGAAGGAAGGAGTATCCTACATTTGAAGATCTTTGGACTTGTTGTGCTCAAGAATAATCAAGGATCGGTGCAAAAGAGAAACCCCAAAAGAGGTACGATTATCAAGCCTTCACAACAAGATTCAATAATTTCAGGAACAAAAGGAAGTTTGGTTCAAGGAGGAAGCCAAATCAAGAGAAAGATATTTCAGAAGTACAATGATTCAACTATCGAAAGTATGGTCACTACAAGAATCATTGTCTTGAGCTAAATAAAAGGAAGGGGACACACGAAGCATCAGTTTACGAAGAAAAGGATCCTACAAAGAAGACCAAGCAGGATGAAAGAGATTTCTTCTTCTGCAGGTAACAATACTCTTTTTAGTTCCTGTACATATCTTGTTAGTATAATCTCTATACATATCTTGTATATCTATCTCTTAGAAGATAATATGTTCCCAGAAGAACTACTCCTATGGAAGAACAACAAGATAAGGATTGTTATCATTGTAAAAGTCAGGCAATACACATGAAAGGATGAAATACATCATGTGGAAGCTATTACAAGTGACTTAGAAGAAGTAAGACATAAAGAAGTCAACAACCAAGAGGAAATTGAAGAAAGACCTATAACATTGTGTAGAAGAGAATAAAAATGCTAACGGAAGCATGGACTCTCCTAGATGGAGGGAGCTGATTATATATCACCAAAAAGAAGAACATGCATTCATACATGAAGCAAGGATTAGGAGGGAGCTAATCCTATGATCCATTGAAGATGATGAAGTATATATCCATGGAAACAAACATGAAAAATAGTACGTGTTCAGTTCAACCTTAGAAGAAGACTTCTTCGA
Organism: Picea engelmannii; assembly: GCA_009831015.1. Lineage (NCBI taxonomy): Eukaryota > Viridiplantae > Streptophyta > Pinopsida > Pinales > Pinaceae > Picea > Picea engelmannii. Next base: position 451,592 of record ML780561.1, on the reverse strand, counting down.
AGAAAATCCTTAAAGTATTCCTAGTTGTCCATTCACATCCATGATCCTATGATGAAAGGAAAAAGTGGAATCTTTAGGGCATGGAATTTATAAGAAACTCCATGGATCCAAGATCTAAATAAAAACATAAAGAAGAACATGAATATTCCAAGAAAGAAAGAGAAGCCAAAACAACCAGTCATTGTATCGAAAATCACAAGATTACTAGAATGATATGCACTCACTAAAAGCAATCAAGCAGAGGAACTAAAAGTCATGATGAAGAACAATGTATGGAAGACTTATGAATGAAAGCATTGCGAGATCTAGAACTAGAGGTTCTCCCAGATGGAGGGAGAAGACTATGATGATTACTTGTTCCAGTAAACCAGACATATCTCTACATGAGTCATTATATCATCTGCAACTTCCATGAGTTGGAAATCTACATCAGATAAATGCAAAGACTATTCGCCAGAGAAATTGAACAAAGAGCGTATGAAGAGCAACCTCAAGACTTTGAGGCATACGAGAAAGAGACCGTTGTATGCAGATGGAAAAAGATAACTTGGTGGAGAACCTCCAGTGCACAACAGAAGCGTGGTGAAGATTTTCTATAACAGAGATATTGTATCAAGATAATTACTTAGTAGATCAGATCTCATGATGAAAGAAGAAGTGCCACATGGATATGTTCCAGTATTCCAAACAATGATATACCTTATTGATCAGAGCTACATGAAGCCTTCAGAGAAAAACTAGTGTTCTAGACCGAAGTACATTTGAAATCAAGCATCACATTATCCATGATAAAGTCCAGGAAGGAGAAAGTGGTTCTCCAATACATATCTCCACATATGAGCAGATAAGAAAACATTTTGGTAAAGCTTCTATCCAAGATGAAAGAGTTTGTGTAGTCAAGATGGAGCTCGTTGAGACGACTTCCTTATTGAAAAAGGAAGAGATGACTCCCAGGTTGGGAGGGAGAACTGATATGTATTGATTTATGGACAGTCATTTTTCAAATCGAAAAATGGTCTAGGATAAGCAGTTTCCTTTCTAGTTCAGGAAAGTGGATTGATATTTTTGAAGGACAACAATTTCCCATTGTGGTTAACATGGGAAATGGTCCACATTTTTGATGTATCATAGACAATGACTTCCCATTGTGGTTAACATGGGGAGTGGTCTAGGGCAGTCTCTCTTCTTAAGGGTTACTCAAGAAGACTGGCCCGCCTCACTGGAAAATGATTTATCATTGTGGTTAACATGAGGAATGGTTTGTTTTGAAGGTTGATACAGGACATTCTTTTCCTCTTATGGTTAACAAAGGAATTGGTCTAGACAGTGATTCCTTAAGGTGTATTCATTCCCTCCAGGTTTCACTTTGTTTAGTGCCGGAGGAATGGCCCAGGGTGGGGAATGGTCCAGGCTCTGCAATCAGGGACAAACATTCCTTAGGGTGGATTCATTCTCTCTAGGTTACACTTTGTTTAGTGTCGGAGGAATGGCCCAGGGTGGGGAATGGTCCAGGCTCAGAAATCAGGACAATTATTCTTCCTTGCTTGAGAAGAATAGTCGAGACATCTCATCATTCATGTCTTACCTTTTGAGGGCAGATGCTCTTCTGAGATCTCACAGATGTGAGTGGAAGAATAGCCCATATGATTCATTTTATATCATAACATTGTTTTTGTGCAGGTTGATATCAGATTATTGTTATGAACATTGTATGACAGTAGATAGATACTAATGTGGTGGATGTGTTCCACTGTTTGATCAAGTACTTGTGTGTTACTTGGTGTGGTAGTGTACCACTAGATTGTAGTTATGTACTACTATGGATAGACACAATTGTGTTTTATTTTGTTATGATTTTCTTGAAGACTATAAAAAATATTGGAAATGATTACCAGTTAGATGGATAATCAAAGGACAAAGATTTCCCAGATGGAAAATGGTTCAAAATATTTACTCTTCTAGGCCATATGTCCATATTAGAAGAATGACTCTTGTATCACTCTGTGGTGTGAGTGACTTTTACAGCATCATGTCTGATTACTCAGATGGAGTATGGTTTCGATAGATGATGTAGCTGATGACACCAATGATGATGGTGCTCATGATTTAGTCATGAGATAGTCTATACAACTATGTTGATGCTATCGGGTGAATGGTATGTTTTATGCTCAATACTATTACATGTAATACCTCCCTAGCTAGGAGGGAGTGTTGATATTATGGTAGCTATGGGAGGTATTTACCTCCATGTGTAAACTTGATGAGAATAGAATACTCCAGAAAGCAAGAAGAAACCCTAATGAGTTGGCTAATAACCCTATAAGACATTTCAGCTCAAGAGGATAATTTATATTAGGTTATTAGCCTCCAAGACATAAAACCCTTAAAAGATGAGGTATTGTGTGATGTCCCCCCCCTTGAAGTTTGTGATGTTCTTTTGGGTCAACCATTTATGTGGAAGAGTCATGTTGTTTATGAATCTAGTCCCCGTAGTGTCATTATTACTTTGGGAGGTCAACTCTATAGGGTACCAGAGGAAGTCCCAACACTACGGTCTCTTTGATATCCGTGAAGCAATGCCAAAAGGTGGTTTCTAAGAATGGAAGATTTGTCCTCTTTATGGTCTAGTCAGAAGGTGAACAAAAGATCACTACAATCGCCAAAGACTTTGCACGAGGTCTCTCTACACAACAATAATAGGTGGACAAGATAGTAGAAGATCACAAAGACATCTTTGCCTCACCTACTAGGGTGCCTTTGCATTGTCAGGTAAAACAATCAATTGATTTGACAGTCGATGCTCCTTTACCTAACAACCCTATATACAGGTGTTTTTCTATGGAGAATGAAGAAATCAAACACTAGAGCCAAGAACTAATTATGAAGGGACATATTAGAACAAGATCCTCACCTTGTAGGATCCCAATTGTTCTGGTATGGAATAAGGATGAGACATGGAGACTTTGTATTGATTACATAGAACTGAACAAGATCATAGTAAAAAACCAATATCCCATCCCTCAGATTGATGATCTTCTTGATCAACTCAAGGGAGCTAAATTTTTCAGTAAGATTGATCTAAATTCATGCTACCACTAGGTGCCGATTAAGAAAACTGATGTATGGAAGACAACCTTCAAGTCTAAAGAAGGTCTATTCAAGTGGTTGGTCATGCCTTTCGGCTTGAATAATTCCCCGACCACATTCATGCAGATGATTCATAATATATTGCAGCCATTCAAAAATTCCTTTGTGGTTGTATATCTGGATGACATCCTCATCTTTATCAAAACATGGGAGGAACATTTGAAGCACATTCAACATGCCTTGGTTACCATGCGACAACACAAGTTATATGCCAATTTGGAGAAGTGTTCCTTCGACATGTAGAGAATCCAATATTTGGGATACATCATGGATGAGTAGGGTGTGCACATGGATCCAACCAATATCCAAGTCATCCGTGATTGGTCAACCTCGAAGACATTGACCAAGCTCTGTATATTCTTAGGCCTCTCCAATTTCTACCATAGGTTTCTGTTGGGGTTCTCTCATATTGGTTGGGCCCTAAGCCAAGTGACCAAGGGTGGAGCAAAGGCCAAGTTTGTTTGGGCCATGCCCTAGCATAAATAATTCGAGGATTTGAAATTCTGCCTCTGCTCAACATCAATCCTTATTCTGCTAGAACACTAATATCCATTTGATATTGATACATATATTTTAGATTATGCTATCATTGCAATCCTCACTCAACATGGGAATCTTGTGGCCTATCATAGTGAAACATTATCTAATGTTCTTTTCAAGTACCCCACCTACGAAGAATAAATGTACTCCATTGTGTAGGCACATCGACAATGAAATAATTACATTCTATGGAAGGAAACGATCATCTACATTGATAACATGCCTTTGTAATTCATGTAGACACAAGGAAAGTTACAGAATGACCACCATCATAAGTGGTCAACATACCTACAACAGTTCCACTTGAACATCAAGTACAATAAGGGTATCACCAACCATGTTGCAGACTGCCTCATTCGAGCCCTAGTTGTAGCATTAACCACAATTCTTAACTACTGTGGGCATGAGACATCCAGGTGGCGACAATTATACAATAGTGACTTTGACTTTTCTTCTCCCTATCGAACATTGAGCGCATGAAAACCGATTCCAAACTTTAATCTCTATGATGGACTCCTATTCCACTTGAGCCATATTTTTGTTCCTTCAAGTGAGCGTGCAAAAATTATTTGGGAAGCTCATTACAGTTGAGCGGCATGATACTTTGGTGTGGAAAAAACAATGGTTGTGTTGCAAAAGGATTTTTATTGGCTGAAGCTTCGACAAGATGTTTACACGTACATTAGATCCTACATTGCCTACACCATTTCCAAACCCACAATCAAGAAATAGGGGCTATACACCTATTTTCCTACTCCCGATAGGCCTTGGGAGTCCATATCCATGGATTACATGTCTGGTCTTCCTTCAACCAAGCATGGGAATGATTGTGTCTTTGTGGTTGTTGATCGATTCTCTAAGATGGAAGTTTTGACACCATGCAAGAAGAGCATCATATCAAAGGCCACCGCTAAGCTATTCTTTGAACGTGTTTGGGTTAATTTTGGGCTCCCATAGACCATTATTTCAAATCAAGATAGTATCTTCCTAATTACTTTTTGGTCCAACCTATGGCCAATGTTGGACACCAAGCTGACCAAATCAATTGCCTTCCACCCACATACTGATGGTAAAACATAGATAGTCAACATGATGACTGTCCATATACTGAGGATGTACAATTCCAAACATCCACACATATGGGATGAGATCCTTCCTTATGTTCAACATAGATACAACATAGTCCTCCAAAAATCTATTGGCCACAACCCTTTTCAGGTGTGCTTGGGGTTCCAACAATTGGTCCCCATTGATGTATCTCTACCCATTGTAGATGCACAGGAAGAGTCCTCCCATGCTCAGACTGAGGCCAATTGAGTATCCAAAATTTTGAGTGAATCTAGCACATTCAAAAATAGGTTTATGACATTTTCTAGAAATCCAACGCCAAGCACAAGATCTCCACAATCAATAATCAGTACCACACAAGTTTCAAGTGGGAAATAAGGTATGGTTGCATTTTCAGAAAGAGAGCCTCACAAGACCCCATCAGAAGCTCCACCCACTCTCATACATGATTTACACCATCATGAAGGAAGTGGGTGAGAATGTTTTTGAATTAAGTATTTCCCCTTTCCTTGGCTTGCACCCATTATTTAATGTGGAACTGCTTCGACCATATTTTCCACCTCTCCTAGACACTTCAGACATGATCGAGCACTTCCCCCCTATACAACTCAATAATGACTGCATTGAAAAGAAAACAATTGAGTGGATTATGGACAACAACATGAAGGGAACCCTCCAACAGAACATCCAACTCTATCAGATTGTCAAAGTAGGGCAATTTCTTCACCAAGGCAAATGGCTCACTAGGAGTCAGATTCAACTGGATTTTACCCATATGATGGAGGAAATTGATGTGATGGGGAACATTTCATCCTAAGGGGGGATGAATGATCCATATGAATATTGGTAGCCATTCACCTATTCCACTAATTCATAATGGTTCCACATCTTGGCGGTTTTTCTATGGTTTTTCGGGTCCCAAACTTTTGGGGTCGTTTTGAGGCCATAAACAATGTTCTTTTGACATGGAAACACCCAATAGATGCCAGAGGAATTATTGAGATGTTTGGAATGTGTACTTCGTGGCTAGACCTTTCCAACGGGCTACCGAGTTCCCCAAATAGAGATAATATGAAAACGTAACACCCCCGATAAATTGATGTATCACCTAACCACATCAAGGCCCACAAACTTTTTGGTGTTTCTTCTAGGGTTAGGTTTTTGGATGTTTATGGTTTTCTCATTGATGCTTTATGTTAAAATTCCTTTTTCGCCTCTTTCTAACCAGCTTCTTGCGAATGAGCGTAGCCGTCACATCTCTATCTTTAGAGATAAGCTACCACCATTCTAGCTAGCTTGTATGCTTTTCATTTTACATTGTTTTGTATTTCAAACAATGATTAATAGAATCTGAGTTTAATTGTATTACTGTGTTTCTTGCAATATCTTTGTGTGTTTCCTTGTTATATATTTTCCTTCATGTCTTTTTCAATATAATCCAGATCAATTATGGACCATTGGACCAGTGCACAAATACCCCACCCCCACAATGGGCTTGGTTTTATAACCTTCATAATATGATCACTCGTTATGACATGGAAATTTTCTTTATTTGCGTTTATTACTAGTTGTCTCAAGCATTGTAGGTTCTTTTGGCCCTTTAATTCTGGATGGTATGTGTGGCAACTTTAGATAGACTAGTTTAATTTTCCTTTCAACATTAACTTGTGGTGGTTGCCTTCATAACACCTTTTGATATACAATGCGTGTACTCTCATTTATGTATATTAATATAATTATGAAGCATTTTATTTTTAACACTCTCTCTCTCTCTCTCTCTCTCTCTCTCTCTCTCTCTATATATATATATATATATATATATATATATATATATAGCAGGGTGGGGTGTTGTTGTCATTATTTTTATTAATTTTTTTTTTCTTAAATTATATTTGGCGAGGGAGGAGTTAGCCCAAGTATCACCCTCCCCAAGATCTCTTTCTTTTCCTTTTTAAAAAAACATGGTTTTTTTGTTTTTGTTTTTTTAAATTATGTTATTGTTTTTCCCCCTTAATTTTGACCATAAAAATGTTTTATTTGATAATGCATTTTAAACAAGCAAAAAAAAACTTCTCAAACATATACCTTTTTTTTTTTTAAATAAAAACATATTGTATTACTTTAGAATGCCATCACAAAAGTACACATGTCTGGATAAGATCCAAATTCCTACTACCTATTCTTCCAAACATATGGAAACTAGAATAGGTGGTCGAGAGTCTTGATGTATGAACAAGAGCCAAAAACCTACCACCTATTCTGCTAAACAGATGGAAACTAGAACAGATGGCCAAGAGTCTTGATATCTGGATAGTTTGAATGATCCATGCATTCATGAACGAAAGAAGCCAAAATTCCTACAATGGTTTTGACAATTGTAATGCATAATAAAAGAAAAAGAAACACAACAAAATTAGACAGTGGGTGAACCCAAATTTCCTTTGTCACCGTGATTTTGCCAGGTGGGAGCGAAGACGAACGACCGTGCACAGGTCATGCATATTCTTTTTTCTAGCATGCCTGAGAGATCATCAAACAACATGTCTAAGTGGCTACTGAGCATGGTGTACTTGTGGAGGTGGTCTTCCATATCCCGACACATATAAAAAATGAGGGCCAAGTGATCCGGTGAGAGGTGGCAGGTAGAACTCGGTCCTTATTCCAGAGCAGTGGAAAGAGGAGGTTGGCCTTCAGAAGGGAGAATCTCTTCATGGTTCACCTCCAGTGGGACTTCCTCTTCAATTATGAGGGTATCCAAACCAAAGCAACATTAGCTCCAGGGGTGGACCGACCAGGAAGGGAAGGCGTGACTTGGGGGTTAGGGACAACATACAGGAGGGAAGCCAGTGGAATTTGAATCGAGACTGCATGTATTTCTTCTTCAACAATAGCCATGGGAGGATCTTCCACCATCCTATTTTGGGCCGAGGAGGGAGGCGATGTCATAGAAGAATTATCGAGATGGACCAGAGAAGTCATCGATGGTGAGGAAAAGAGGCATAGCCTTCGTTTATTGGCAGAAAAATTGTAGTAAGAAGGCCCTCTCTTAGGCTTGCCTCTTTCCTAGGGCATGACTAGGCGAGTAATCAGGATGTCTAACAAGACCATAGCTTGCGAATAGGGAAGGAAGAAGGTTGGACAAGCACAAGTTGTTCCAAAAACCAAAAGTTGTTCCAAAAACAAATGACAAGAACCATTACATACCCACAGTAAATGATGAGGCACCGAAGGAGTTGAATGGACCTGGCTTGTGTGCCCCATACCCATCTTGCCCGACCATCGTTGTTGTGCAGAGGATGCCATTAAACCAGAGCCTGTATGTCATCACACCAACGCATATGAATAATGAATTCCGCTCATCCTGCGAGGTAGTAGGGAGAGGGTGGCAGTGTGAGCATTTAATTCCTTATTGTGCATGTTGTCCACCTATCACCCCATCTGGGGTATACCTTTTTTTTGTTATAACTAGCTTTTAAATTTATATTTTTTTGTTAAATGTTTAAAAATTATTGTTATTTAATTACGACAATCATATATGGATTACAGTAACCAAAAAAACATTAAAAAAACAATACTTTAAATTGTATTTAAAATGCATGGCATCCTAAAAAAAAATCAAGTTGTTTTAAGATTATGTTATTGTTTTTCTCCTCTTTTTTCCCAATTTGACCATAAAAATGCTTTATTTAATGTTTTGTTTTTAACAAAAAAAAAGAACTTCTAAATTTTATAGATTTTTCATTATAACTGACTTCTAAATGCATACTTTTTTACTAAATATTTAAAAACACTATTATTGCATCAAGAGACGCATTCTACAACCCAATATGGGGGATATGTGTAATTCTTCCATGCTCAACCTGATATATTTACACGTGTCCATTTGAATATATATATATATATATATATATTGACTAAATAAAAAAAAAAACAATGTTGGCTTTATTGCACATAGATATGCATTCTACAACCTAGTATGGGAAAGATGTGTAATTCCTTCCACACTCACCCTAAAGTTGACACATGTCCATTTAAAAAAATATATATAATATTGACTAAATAAAAAAACAATGTCGACTTTATGTAAAATTTTAAAAGGAAAGAGGAGGATATGTGTAATTCCTTCCCTTTTCAACCTAGATTTGGCACATGTACATTTACAAAATTACATAATATCAACTAAAAAAAAAAAAAAAAACAATGTCGGCTTTAATTAAAAATAATATGGTACTTGAACAATATGGGTCTGTAATATATGGGAAAAACTTATGGGAAGTTTTAAGTGAGCTGCAATGTAAATATCTAGCATGCATAATCGATATCTCACACACACACACACACACACACACACACACACCAAATATATCATGCATAATTTGCATCAAATATATATAACTCTAGAATGCGTAGATCCAATTTCATTAGGCTACATATTTGATGAAGTTATTTTAGCATAAAATATATATATCTAATCTTTTCACATGTGCCCTAAATAATTGTGTTATAACTATGATGACATTTTATTACAAGTGCATATTCAATATCACTAAAACCTAATTGATATTGTATAATTATCATGTTATAATTGCCAAATTTTATATATTTAATTTTATTTAAATATGGAAAGATTTATTTATTGTAATTTCCAAGTTTTATGGAAATATTTGTTTATCTATTATAATTGTCAATTTGCATATTTAATTTCACTAAAACACACACACACACACACACACACAGAGTTCAGACTCATGATGCCTATACCATATATTATATTCCATTTCATTTAACATGCAAACAACATTAAGTAATATTTTCTGCCCTAAAGAATGATCCAATTAGTGCACACTTAACTCCTAATATATCATGCACCACAATAGGGATCATTATCACCGAAACAACATGATCATAAATAGCATTATGTTGGAGGTTAATAGCAT
>ML780561.1:403334-428183 GCA_009831015.1 Picea engelmannii | reverse complement strand
GAGAGAGAGAGGATTAATAATAATCTATATGATATATTAGATTATGATCCATAGATTATTCTATATGTGAGATCATATTTACATTAATTTACATTATATGAAAATATATTTATATATCAATATCAACTTTATGAATATAATTCAAGTAACATATAGATTATATCTAGAATTTACATGAATCACTAATGGATCATATGTTAGATTAAATTTTGTAATCCATAGTGTATAATATATATATATATATATATGGACTTGTTTGTGAATGAAGGTTCTTTTGGACTTAGGGTTTGTTTGTATGATCTTTTTGCATGGTTTTATTATGTTGATATATTTTTGAAAGCAATAACTAGCTATAAAAACAATGAAAATGGAGTATAATATTTTAAATAATTATTGCAAATTTTAATAATATTTCTAAATAATTATTAATATGAATAATAAATATAGATCAATATCAAACTTATGTTAGAGGATCAACCTTCTCTTAATTGTTAATTTCCAATTTAGCATGAACTATTGCATATTTATTATGTATCATATAAATATATAAGATTACTTTTTAATGAGTTTAATATGATAAAAGTATTAGGATTTTAGACATCCATCCATTTTCAAATTGTTTCAAATGTAAAATAAAAAAAAGTATATTGGGATTTACTGAGATAATAGTTCAATATGAAGAGAATGAAAGACTTCTCAAGATATATAATTATGCTTTAATGGATTATCAAAATAAAGAATGTTTAAGAGGTTTGAGTTTATACTATTGATATGTTCCAATCATGGAACCTAAAAGAGAATGCGATATGAATCGTTGAATACTTGCATTGATTTCAACAATGATATAACACAAAACAATAGGGAATCAATGATGATATTAAAAATATGATTTAGAGAAACAAGGAAGATGAAATGATTTTAAGAATGATATAACACAATCGAATTTAGCATGAGCTATTGCATATTTATTATGTATCATATAAATATATAAGATTATTTTTTAATGAGTCTAATATGATAAACGTATTAGGGTTTTGGACATCCATCCATTTTCAAATTGTTTCAAATGTAAAATAACAAAAAGTATATTGGGATTTACTGGGATAATAGTTCAATATAAAGAGAATGAAAGGCTTCTCAAGATATATAATTATTCTTTAATCGATTATCAAAATAAAGAATATTTAAGAGGTTTGGGTTTATACTATTGATATATTCCAATCATGGAACTTAAAAGAGAATGCAATATCAATCATTGAATATGTTCATTGATTTGAACAATGATATAACACAAAACAATAGGGAATATTGATTTTGATGATGATATTAAAAATATGATTTAGAGAAATAAGAAAGTTGAAATGTTTCAACAATGATATAACACAAAACAATAGGGTGCATTCATTTTAGAGATGGCACAATGGAAAATGATTTAGAGGAATTAGTTGCTATGATTTCAATAATGACATAATGCAAAACAATACAATGCATTGATTTTAGTGATGACACAATGATAAATGATTTAGAGAAATTAGTTAGATTGATTTCAATAATGACATAATCCAAAACAATATGCTTTGATTTAAGTGACGATATAATGAAAAATGATTCAACATAATCAAGTATTTGTATTCATTTTAACTATGATATAACATGAAACAATATGGTGCATTGATTTCAATGATAATGATATAAAACAAAACAATAGGGAATATTTATTTCAGTGATTATATTTAAAAAATGATTTAGAGAAATAAGAGAGTCTAAATTATTTTAACAATGATACAACATAAAATAATAGGGTGCATTGATTTTGTTGATAATACTATGAAAAATGATTGTGTGCATTAATTAATTGAAGAATGTAATTAATCCTCTATATTGATTTTAGTATCACTATGAAAATTGATTCAGTGCATTAATTAATTGAAGAAATGATACGAAGGAGATTAACCGTCTATATTGATTTCAAGCGTGAGATACTCCAAATTATCAAGCAAAATGAATTTATCATTAACTTAGTGAAAACCAAGTTCAAAACAAATATATAAGTTGAAGTCCTATACTTTGTTTGGTTAGGTGTGAATTATCTATTAGCATTTTCAAATTAAAACCATTATAATATTAAAATATATAAAACGTGAAAAACTTGGGAGGTCTAAAATTCCTCAAGGTCTCACTTTTACTGCAATATCTCCAATTAAAGATTTGCATGGTCTTCAATTTCAACCTCCATTTCCATATGATCGATATAAAAAGATGGGAAAGTACGTCAGTGTGTGTAAGAGAAAAGTGAAAGAACATAGATTGAGATCAATTACTATGTAATATATGAGTTATTCAATATCTTCCTCGTATCACTTCTTAATGATATGTAGTATATATGTTATTCAATATCTTAACAATTCCATTTTGTTATTATTCAAGATATTAATCACTAAACATTGTTACTTTATTATTATTTGGATTCATAATGATGTAAATTTCAAAGTATCAAGTTCATCTTAAACATATACATGTAGATAAAGATTATCATCTAAAAATTTCATGTTCTTTCCCGCAACTGGATCTATCTGGATCTATCATGCGTTGAGAGGGATCAAATCCTCGAGGTGGAAAACTTTCCTCAAGTTTTTCACTCTAAAAAGAGGTTTTCACCTCGAGGTATTTGATCCCTCTTGATGCATGATAGATGCATATTTAAGATGGATCTACGTTGGTTTAGTTACAATGATTAGCTATGCATTGAAGTAAAGCTAAAAAAGTGTTTAAAAACAATATTTAAAATTGTATTTAAAATGTATGACATTCTAGATTAATTGAGAATATATGATTGGATGAAACTAAGAAATTAAAAAAATTAAATTACACACAACATGTTTAATAATGTTAACAAATTTTAGGTTTAACAAAAAAACAATGAAAAAATCGGAAAAAAAGAAAAACACCATTAAAAAATGATTTTAAAAAAATGAAAAACAACATTGGAAAAAAATGTTATACTTCATAACTAAGAAGATTAAAATGTCAAAAAGAAACCTCAAGAAAAAAAGGTGCGACCAATTTTTGGAATGGGGAAAAACAATCAATAAATATAACCTCTAAGAAAACAAAAACTCCACTGGATTCTCATCAAGTTGGTATTTGTATTGGTAAAATTCATAGAAAGTTTAAAATTACAAATGTGGAAATCTATGCAATTTATCCATAAGTCCTTTTATTGTCTACAAAGGAATAATATGAGAAAGAAATGAACTAAGATCCTATAATATTTATTTTGGCAATATTAATTTTGTTCTTTAAGATTAAAATGTTGGAAGAATAGTTTTGAACAAACAAACTAGGATTGATAAAGTCTTTGTAATATTTCAACTTCATTTTGTTAATGAATTCATTATCATTCGCGAGTATTATATTTAAAATTTAAAGGGATGAACAATTTAATATTTTTGATATATTAATTTGATTGTCTTCTTTTATGTTGCAATAGTTGAGCCACCCTCAAGAATATCTAACCCAACCTCTTTTGAATCTATGGTGGTCAGTGCAATAGTAGGGACCAATTTCATTTATGGTGCATGTATCAATGTTGAATTTATATTTTCCAAATGTAAAGTAGTCTTATGATCAATTAGATCTTCTAATCATACAAAAAATAACATGATTTTTTTTTTCTCTAAGAAAGTTGAGCAGAAAACCCACCAAATGCTTCCCCATGATCCATGGATAGTAAGTGGGGTAAACCATAGCCCCAAGGAGCATGAGAGTCGAACTCGTGACCTCCCCAACTTCGGAAAAAAACACGCATGTCTAGTATCAAGACCAAAATAAATTTATTTATTTATTTTAATAATTTGAAATATTTATTTTACTAATACTATAAATATATTAAAGTTTAAGCATTAGTTAATTTAAATATTTCAACATTATTGATATGGTAATTATAAAAGAGATTTTTTTTTTTATAATCATAAAAGTTTTTTTAAGATACTACAAGAATTACATAAAAATAAAAATTTAATGTTGAGATGAATTCTACTATAACTCGCATATAACATGAACTAATAAATATAAATAAAAGGAGTTTATAAATCATAACAATTAAATTTTCAATAATGTTAATATCAAAACGATAGAGGTTATCAAAAGGGTTTGTCTAGTCAATAAAAGTGGAGCATGGTTAAAAGCAATGATCTACGCTCCCATATATATTCAATGCTCAGATTTGAACAAAAAGAAAATGGTAGTGACCAAAACGTTCAAGCTTCATATTTCGAAATAATGGCAGTGATCTACACTCCCATATATATTCAATGCTCAGATTTGAATAAAAATAAAATGGCAGTGACCAAAACGTTTAAGCTTCAAATTTTGAAATAATGGCAAAGATCTACGCTCCCATATATATATTCAATTCTCAGACTTGAATAAAAATAAAATGGCAGCGACCAAAACATTCAAGCTCAGATTTTGAAATAATGGCAGTGTTCAAATGTTCCCGTAAACATACATTCAAGCTCAGAATGCGAAGTAAAAGTGGCAGTGATCAAATGCTCATAAGTGCGTAGTCTATGCTTTAACACAAGCATGTATAAATCGATTTGGAATTTGGGGAATAACACAACTTAACACAAAATTTTGATTTATTTAGTTAGAAACACCATGACAGTAAAATTATTAGGAATCCTCTTCTAGAATTTATAAAAACTTCAAGGCGCTTGTCTATTCAATCTTAAACCTTTCAAAATAGTTACACAAATGTAAAAACTCTATTATACAATTTGAAATCCCAATGCAATTACAAATTTCAATAAAGTACCGTAACAGATGACGGAGAATTCAGAGTTGTTCTTCTGCAATGGCGCTCCTTCCGGCCTCCCCCTTTCTAAGTGTAGAGACTTCACCAGTACCTCCAAACCAACGATAGGGGTACTCTTCTTCCCCCTCATCCCCCAAGCCGCAAAGGGGCCATACACAAAACCAAAATAATCTAGCTCCAAGCTTGCCTCGCAAGGTAGAGCCACCACTCTCTCTCAAGTTGGGTATCCCAACTCTCATAAGTAAAACCCATCAAATTTTTGCAGCATAAATTTACCCATAACCAGTGTGTCCCCTTTTCCCTCTTTCCCATTTTTTTTATAGGAGTTTCCTTAATGAAAACTCCCCACTTGCACAATTAATTCACTTTTTTAATTAGATAAATTAGAATTATTTCCCCCTTACACTTGTAACCCCTTCCCCTAGTTGCACAAGTAATTCCACATTTTATTTTAATTAAAGTCAATTTCCCTCACCCATCCTAAAAGCTCTCCTTAAATCAATCATAGTTGTCTCTTTATTCCCCTTATTTCCAATTAATGAATGATGCCTTAAATCTGAGTTGAGTTAAAATAAGAGTCTTCTTCTAGTTAGACTAGTGTTAACTACATTCTAAATACCTTTATATGTGTACACATTCTTTCATCTTTATTTATTTCTCATTTTATAACTCCCTTTTAATATTTTCTTGCACACATGTGCCTTATCAAATCTTAGATATATTTCACTCGTTTTAATTCTTAACTTGATTTACTTCATCCCATTTTTATTTGATTTATAATTTAGTTTTAGTCTTCTTACCCAAACTTAGACTTAGGCTTAAATTTTGAATAGGCTTAGAATTTCATTTGGGGATGTAAAATTAATAATTTCAATCCTTAATTAATTAATTAAATCTGACAATGTTTAAGAGTTTACAAGGCTTAATTATTCTCCCAAGGTTTTCTAGGCTAGCTAGATTCATTGAATCAAGTGTTACTTTCATGACATGCCCTTCAAGACTCATTCCGTGCTCCAAGGGTGTCACTCGCCTTTGACTAGTTTTGGTAGTTGTTCAACCCTTGGAGTCAACACTCCATTAAGATGACCTTGTGAGAGACTAAGGGATTTTAAGGAATAAGGACCTTACCTTATTGCACGCCCCTTATAAATCTTCGTGAGCGACTGTCTCAGTCTGCCCTCATGACATTGCAGACCTCTCAAACTAGGTAATTGTTAACCTACAATTCGAGCCACGATGGGAGTACTAGTAGGCTATGACAGGGACATTTCCAAACCTCTCCCTGAATATCCGGTCTATGTGCATGGCCCCTTTACTCCTTATGTGAGTTAGATTAGCAATCATTCGTCAGCCTGCATCCATCAATGAAACACTGTCAATGATCCATATACAAAATCATACTATAATCGATCATATGTCACATATGCATAAATGAAATACTCAAACCAATACAATTCACTCCCTGACTCAATCCAGAGTCCAAGGAGGTCCATTGATGCCCTCAACATCCATAATCTGTCAAGTGTCCTGCACAATTAGGGAAGCTTTTTGTGAGCAACATGTCAGAGATGAGTTTGTAATTTTTGGGCCAGAACTCACTTGGGAGGCTTTTGGCAATGCCCTCAAGGAGAAATACTACCATGTTGGAAACTATGATGACCGGTACACAAGATGGACAAATCTACATTAGGAGAGAGACCAGATGGTGCTGAAGCACACCAATATCTTCCATACCTTGTGCACAAATTTGGGTATTAACAATTTCGAGTGAAACATGATCATGAAGTACCACAATGGAATACATAGCTACATCTAAACAGATATGGAGTTCCTGGACATATTCTCACTAGGAGTCGCTTAACAATATGTTGTCAAGATCAAGCAAAAGTTCAAGCAAAATAATCAACAATATTTAAACTTTGCAAGCCCATCATAGTAGGAGCACGATAAAGGTGGCTCTGACTTCCAAAGTAAATGATAGAGCAAGGATGGTCAGCCTTAGGAAAACTAGTCCAAGCCACCAGCAAAGAAGGGTAACGAGAAGTTCAAGAAGGACTCTGGAAAGTGGTGTGAATTCCACACAATCCCTTGGTACAACACTAATGAATGTTTCTCCAAACAATCATTATTGGCTGAGACAAAAGCTTCAGAGTCATATGTCAACTCAGACTTTGATTTGGAACCGAATAAGGGAAAACAAATCATTGACACAGAACCCAGTATCACAGTCGCTACCACAAAAGTCCAACTAGAGGATCCTAAAGAAGGGGAGTGCCTCTTACACTCATATATGTTGGTGAAGGGGACCCCCCTCCATTTCATTATTGGCAATGGTAGACAAAAGAACTTAATCTTAGCAGAGGACATCAAGATGTTGAAATTAACAATGATATTGCATCCTCAACCATACACCATCGGTTGGCTCAACCAAGAAGAGGATATCCACGCCAGCTAGCAATGATACCTTCACTACGACATCAAACCCTTAAAATATGAGGTATTGTGTGATGCTTCCCCCCTTGAAGTTTGTGATGTTCTTTTGGGTCAACCATTTATGTGGAAGCATCATGTTGTTTATGAATATAGGCCCCGTAGTGTCATTATTACTTTGGGAGGTCAACTCTATAGGGTACCGTAGGAAGTCCCAACTACTGTGGTCTCTTTGATCTCTATGAAGTAGTGGAAAAAGGTGGTTTCTCAGAATGGAAGATTTGTCCTCTTTATGGTTCGGTCAGAAGGTGAATGAAATTTCACTACAATCGCCAAAGCCTTTGCACGAGGTCTCTCTACACAACAATAATAGGCGGACAAGATAGTAGAAGAGAACAAAGACATATTTTCCTCAGCTACTAGGGTGCCTTTGCATTGTTAGGTAAAACAATCAATTGATTTTACAGTAGATGCTCCTCTACCTAACGACCCTGTATACAGGTGTTCTGTTATGGAGAATGAAGAAATCAAACACTTTAGCCAAGAACTGATTATGAAGGGCCACATTAGAACAAGATCCTCACCTTGTAGGATTCCAATTGTTCTGGTATGGAAGAAGGATGACATATGGAGACTTTGTATTGATTACATAGAACCGAGCAAGAATTTGTTAATATTACACAATGTAATTTCTCTTTAAAGCGTACAATATATTATTAATATTACTTGGAAAAATATTTCTTTAATAAATTTTTAAAGTAATATGTGAGAAATTATGACTACTCTATATGAAAAAAAGGCAAAACCTTTCCCACCTATCCCTGAAATGATTCTAGAGAAACATCTACATCCACCTAGAAGTTTAAAGTAAAATTTGACAATCCCCCACATTGAAATGGGTGCAACATAACATAGTTAGAAACGAGGTAATTATTGAGAAGATCGTAAAAAATAATGAAAGGAAGATTACTTTATAAATAAAAAATGGGAAGACTGATGGTGTAAAATCCACCAATCACCATATCATTTCGATGTGAGGTTTGACATTATTTAAATTATTTCTCATTAGCGTGCCTTTAATTAATTATTTTTTCCCAAAAACTTTTGATAGGCAAGTTATGGATGCCTTGTGTAGCAAGTTCTTTTTTTCATTTTGGCCTGAACTGAACTTGTGGTGCTTTCCTTCATTGCAATTTTTTTTAAAAATGTTTTTACTCTTAATATGATCATGAAAATATTAAAAAAGAATGGTTAGTAAAGTATAAGATGTTATTATTGCATTGGAAGTAGTGAGGTGTTTTATAGTTTAGGATGGAGAAGATGTTGTCAAGTTAGTGTTATGTTAGATTAGATAATGTTATATTAAACATTAAGAAAAATTAAAGTCGATTTAATTAAAAAAAATAGCAATAATAAAAATAACACACCATTACATATTACACACATATATATGTATGTACATATGTACATAACAACATATAAAATATTAAACCCATGTAGATCTAGAAACCTAGCTCAATAAAACATTAAGAGGGATCAAATGTAATAGCCCCTCTGTTACGACATAAATGTGAGTACAGTAGTGGGACATTTTTTTTTAAACATCAAAGAACAAATGTTACTCGACATTAACATACTTCAATTTTACAAATTCATTTCTCAATTACATTCTACACTGCAAGTTCATTATATAACATCATTGCTACTAATAGAATAAATCATAACACCAAGCAATCCAGGATATCTACCCATCCAACCTACTTGAAAGGTTAGGACCTCCAAGACACATAATCAACACTCAAGTCGAGGATTCATCTGATTGATTTTGACCATTTAAGGTCTCAAGACTAGCGACTGTTCTTAGGAACAAGGAAGCATCTAATTCCCAAACTCAAATCTAGATTAGGATTAAAACAAAGGTAAAGTACTTAATCATAACACAAATGTAATCATTCAATTCCTCAAATACTAGACAAGTTTTCCTTCCCTTAAAGGTTACAATAACAATATTTAACCATCATCTAGATAATATTCCATCTATCATATAATTATCACTCACCATTAAACAAAAATCTCTTCCCTCGGGGAAATACAAGCATCAATCATTATTCAATATAGTAATAGTCCTCCATTGTACAACCAAGTATGTAGATACTATGAGTAGCATTATATATATATATATATATATATATATATATATATATATATATAATCCTAGTGCCAACACCATAGGTGCACAGACAGAACCCTTGAAATCCCAAGCTCAGGAGAAACAACACAATGTGTGCACAAAGACCACTCAAGGCGGACAGAGGCCTTAAACTTTTGAAGAACAAAGTTAAGGAGAGACAATGCAAAACTTACATAGAGTAGGTGCAAGAAGTGTGCCTATACTCACATGAGTATAAAATATCAGAGGGGAGACCAATGCAAAGAGTGCACAGAGTCAAAACTTCGTTAAGTATTGATAAAGCTCAGAGGTGAGATAGCACAAGGAGTGCACATGTGACTTCTTTTAATTCCCAAGCTTAGGAGGGAAGCACAAAGTGTGTGCCAAGGTTCGAGTCTTTTAATGAAGAAGCTCAGGAGGGATAGCGAGAGTAAGTCCCCAAGAGGAGAAACCTCCTTGTTGTGAGGCAAGTGGATGTGATCTGTTTGGGAGATATAAGAATCCCTCAAAAATGTTGGATGAAGGAAAATGAGAAAAACTGTTAAAACACCAAGTCCTTCGGGCTTCACTACTCCAACAATTTTGAGTTTTTGTTGTAAGTGAAACAAAGGCCTCGAAGCTCCGAAGTCTCGGAGTGAATCTAAACCGTAGATCACTGGGAGAGTGTGAGCCATTGGATTCCAAGTGGTTCAACGATTCGACACTGCAAGAGAAATTGGTTGTTGTTGTGGGGAGTAGAGAATTCCCTGAAGTCCTGAAGTCTAGAGTGTAACGACCCCAAACGTTACAACTCCAAGCGAAGCGAAAGGTGCAATTTTTTTTTTTGTTTTAAGGCAGGAAGGAAATGACATCAACAGTTGAACCACACAACCTGAAGATGAACACACACACACAGATCAGGCCATAGATAACAACAAATCAATGCACTAACACAAAGAGAAACTGAGTGAAGCATGCATAAATCAAGAAGGAAACGACTACCTGCTCGAAACCACATGACAACGCCTATAATATAAGGACCATCATCCACAATCCCGACACAACGACCTTAAAGACTAGTACTAGAACCTCTATGGTGTGCAAACCAAACACATGAAGGTGTACAACCCAAAACACCAATAACAAATACAATGAACAACACCCACAGCGGGAAGCACAGACTCCAACAAAGTCATCGTTCTCCTCTATTCATTAGGGCGCGCAATGATCCCCTCATCAGGGATCATGCCATCGCCAGGTGACAAGCATGACAACAACCGTGGCATAACAACATCACTAAACCCTCAACACCAACTAAATTCAACGTGCTAGGAGATCAACTTAACCATCCCAACACATGACGATTATCCCTAGCACCCAACCAACAAGTCAACAAGATGCGAGGAAACCTGACAACCATATCATTCATACAACACATTAAATTCCTTGCGTAACTAGTTCTAAAGCAACGTACGACACTCTGTACACCTTGAATAATCGTTATCCCAACAATTAGCTTAGTGTGACTATTTCCAACTCCAAAATCATGTGAGCAAATTCTTGAGGAGGAATTTGTTATCTTCCAACTGGAACAAATAGAAAGTGTGCCTTTAAAACAAGATAAAACCCCTTTTTTAAAACTAAAAAAATGCTATCTTATAAACTGAAACATTAAATAGGATTGTTGTCTACTAGATCAATGTTGTCATCTTATGATGGGCTATCTAACATATCAAAATCAAAACGTTGTACAACCTATAAATGATGTCACCATATATAAATGCTAAATATGGGTATGTAAATTGCAATCGAGGATATGGCAGTAATAATATCGCAAGGGATATATATACAGGGATATAATGCATTCATTTTATTGTTATTATTAGGACCGCTATCATTATATCAATACTGGATATATGGAAATCATTAAATCACTATCATTAAAAATATAGCAAGGGATGTAATGCACTCATTAAATTGCCATCAATACATGAATTATTCCATTTCAAGTATAACTTGTTGTCCTTTAAATGTCCTTGCTGAATTAAGTGGATATGCTAATGGTGTCTAAAAACATGTTGGAAACGCGGTCTAAATATGATGAAAACACAGTCTTATATACGCTGAAACGCAGTCCAAAATGTGTTGAAAAAATAGTCTATTAAATCGCTATCAAGATAAAAACAAATGCAGTAAAATTTATCAAGGGACACAGGCATTAACGATGTGACTCGCAGAGTAATTACATGATAAATTTGGCTGAAATACACATATGAATTCGTTGTCTATAATAAATGGACTTAACTCTACAATTAACTCTCTGCCAACATCCATTAAATTAGCTGCCACATGATATATATTCATTGGCTTCTAAGGTGTGAATATAAAACACATGGAATGAACTCAAACGTTGGGAACCCTGTGGAAATGCAGACGCATCATAAAAATGAACTCACTCAGGGAAGATATATTGTCCTAACGCAGTCAACAATTAACTAAAAATTACTGTCAACACACAACCCTACACTTAAGCACACGATGATAAAAATTCGTTGTACAAAATCATTAAGTTGGCTGGTCAAAATATTCAATCGGTGTCCAAATTTTTCTGTTACTCCAAATTAGTCATTGGGTTCTTTATTCCTCCCAATAATCGCTACCTAAAATCTACAGCAAGGGTATCACTGGACCAAATATAAATGTTTTCTAAGAAATCTTTAACACTTCGCTTTCAAAATAGCGTTGATATAATGTTGTCTTAATATATATTAATAATAAGGGATTTCGTTGGTGTATCACAAGCATATCGCAAGGAAGTTGTTGGTGAAGGCCCAGGTGTTACAATGAAATTCACTATCCAAGATGTCTCTTCCACAAATGGATTCGCTAATCAATCCAGAATTCCCAAAACACAAGATTTATCTTTAACAATTCTTTCACCCAAAACACATCCTCGAGAGAGCAACTATTTGACTTGTGATGGTAATATATATGTGGCTTGTCCAGGATAATATAAAATGAATTGAATTAAAATGTAAGCTTATTAAGAACAAGGCAGAAAACAAATCTTCTTTTTGTATTTCCCATGAAGGAACAACAAAGATAATAACACAGAACAAAAGCAGACAGAATGGTGTTTAGACAAGTTGTAGTAGGGCCTCCAATATCTAGAAAAACTACTTACTGCAATGGCATGTCTCAGTTACTCACACTTATTAGCAGGAAGGTAGCAGTGATCAACTTGGATCCTGCAAATGATGCTTTTCCCTATGAATGTACCATCAACATTGAGGATCTAAATAAGCTTGGAGATGTAATGGGTGAACATGGACTTGGCCCCAATGGAAGCCTAGTTATTGCATGGATTACCTGGAAAAGAACATCGACAGGTTGCAGTCTAAGCTAGAACCACTTGCAAAAGATCACTACTTTCTTTTTTACCTTTCGGGATAGGTTGAGCTCTTCACTCTTCATTCAAATGCTGAGTTTAAAATAAGAAAAATGCGGAGCATGCCGAATTCAAAGAGTAGAGATAAGTTTGCTTCCACATGATAATAAAATGTTGAATTTAACCTAAGAATAATGCTGAGTTTTATCATAAAAATCGCAATAAAAAAATAGGGAGAAATTGCAGTAAAAAATGTAGAAATAAAGGGTAAACGGGCAAGGTAAATTCACCAAGGAAATGTAATAAATTGCAGAGGACAGTTCGCAGGCCAGATGGATTGAAATTGCAGAGCGATCTCGCCATATAATGTAATCATTTGCAGAAAAATCGTGGTTGAATGTATTGAAAACACAGAGTAGAAATTAGGGGATGCAGAGTTAAAAAAAAAAACCTTTGCATTCAACCAACAAATTGCAAGGTTAATTAATCGCATCAAGGTGCAAGACAACACACTACCTGTAACAACCAACAGAGCTAGACGAATGACAGGAACATCCTTCGCTCATCATCCATGCACAAAAAAGCTGGAGTTTAGATTCATAGGTCTATTAACACCGAAATGACGACCATAGATCAGGCTCCTAACCGACTTCCCAGGCGTGGACTGATGAGTTAGGGATGAAGGAAAAAATATAAACCACAAATCATCACAAATCAATAAAACCATAGGATGGTTAAGACATCCAGGGATCTAAAGCCAAGGGAATCAATCAACAAAGAGCTTAAGGCTATGGGGAAAATCAGTCATCAATTATAATGCTAAGTCAATCATTTTCTTTACCCAATTAAACATATAGACTAAGAGCGTAAAGTACACTAATAATCTACCATGAAAAAATAAAGGAAGCATACCATATCCCAAGTAGCCCGCTATGAGTTGTTGTCCCACGTGCTCCGTGCAAATCCCACTTATCGACCGATGAGACTTCACCGGTACCTCCCAACCAATGCTAGGGGTACTCTCCCTTAGCCCCCCGATCCGTAAAGGGTCCACACACACTAATGATAGAATCAGCTAGCTCCCAGCTCGCCTCATAAGGCCGAGCTACCACTCCTCACCGAGCTCAGTATCCCAACTCCCACAAGCTAAGTCAATCAAGTCTAAAATTCTGCAGCGTAACATTACACATGACAAAAAAGATCCATCATCCTTCTCCTCCCTCAATTATATAGAGTTTCGAAGTCCTTTACTTTCCCAAAATCCCATTTAATTTAATGTTTAATAATTTAATTCATAAAAATCCTCCATGTACATGTGTCACCCATTCCCTTCATTCCTCTATAAATTAATTTCATTAATTAAATAATTACCCTTATTTCTCTCACCCACCTAAAATCATTCCTAGAATCACTCCTAGGTGTCCCAATATTCCCTTAGAAGTTTTAATGACTTTCCCCCTTACTAATTTACTAGTTGAGTTAATTTAGAAAGCTCTTAAATGCTAGATATCTTACTAAGTTAGACTTTCTGCTTTTTCCCTTTTGTTTCCCCTTTCTTTTTATGTTTCCCTCTTTTTCCTAATTCTTTTAGATTTCCCTCTTTCCCTTTTCATTTAAAACTCAAATTGGCAGGTGTAGAAAATTAACTTTTTCCCTTTTTCCTTTTTAGTTAATAAATTTTTAATTAACATATGAGACAAAATCATTATTTCCCCTTNCTCTTTCCCTTTTCATTTAAAACTCAAATTGGCAGGTGTAGAAAATTAACTTTTTCCCTTTTTCCTTTTTAGTTAATAAATTTTTAATTAACATATGAGACAAAATCATTATTTCCCCTTTTTCCCTTTTTAAATTTTATCCCCCAAAAGATTTTTATAAATTAAAATAATTACTTACCCCCTTCTCGACACATGATTAATGATGATTATCATTTTTATTTATTTATTTTTATTTTTATTTTTACATACATATTTTTCCTTTACCGCAAGTTTCACCTAGACCTAGATTTTAATTTTCAAGGTTGGGTGACATTTTATTAGGGAACCCTTTAGCCAAGAGCCAAGAGCATGTAACCTTTAGACTTACCTTTTTCCAAGTCCAACAAGTAGGTCCAACAAGGACAACAGATGCCATTCACCAGAAGCGAAGACCACAAGCCTTTACCCCTTTTTCCAGAAGCCTTCAACCTTCAACCTTCAGCCCACCTGTTACCTGCTCTTCTTTTCTCTCTTGCTTACAAACTTACACCAACTAGAAGGCCTAGGGATGGGATATGTTATAACCTCAAGGCCACAGGAGAAACTACCCGCCTTCTCTCTTTGATCTTGATGCTTGCCCGCTGATACCCTTGACCTTTTACTTTATTACTTGAATGCTCTGTAAGGTGGGTGGTGGGAATTATTTGGTGAGTGGCCCCCCCGTACCAGAGGTGTGGGAGCTAGGAGAATTGAGTCTCGATAAGGGTCTGTTCTTCACATGCTTCCACCCCTTAGAGAATGGACGGGGAGCAACTAACTAACTGCTGATCGATCGAATCTACCTTTCCGTCTCTCTCGCATATCTCTTGATCTACCTGGAGATGAAGAACCTGACACCGTTTGCTTGCTTTCTCATTGACCCCACCCAACAGAAGATATTGAGCCATGCTTTTTTACATATGAGCATATCAATTGATCCATGCCCAATTGCTTTGATCCCCTATATTGTAAATCTATACCTACAATAAGACCTTGGCAACGATCGAAACATCCCACCCATTTGCCCTGAAGTGATGTAGTAGAAAAGAACCAACCACCCGTTCCAACGTTTCACTGCCTGGCCGGGACTGAGCGGTCAGATGGATGCATGCGGGAGATCGTCGTCTTTGGGAGAAACAAAGAGACAATTTGATAAATTCGAAATCTTTTGGGCAAGGTTGATGGGGTTTTTCTCCCTTGATAGGACGTGTTGCTAGAGCATGTTGACAATGCAATTGGAAAGGATATTGAAATGGATGTGGAAGTCGATGTAGATTTGGATTTCTTTTATATAATTGATACCACCCAGGTTTAAGGCAGACGGGGGATGTCTTCGATAGGGGCAGTCCCACGGAATAGGTATTTGAAATGGGTGGTCCAACGGACTAAGAATGAATTCCCACATATACACATATAACGAGAGATAAAAACAGTGACTCCAGAGTATTGCCTGGGTTATTTCCCGGTAGTCATAGCCTGGCTTAGTCGACCCCAATTAGCTTGTTATGATTTCTTGAGACCGATTGCCTAGTTGTTACCGATTACCTTCTTGTTACCAATTCCCTTGGTGAGCCCGATTCTGATAGACCGAGTCTGATAGACCGAGTCTGATAGCACAAGTACATACCCTACGGGATGCACAGGGTTACTACAGCTACTCACAGGGCCTACTCACTGGGAAGGGCATAAGCCACATGGAACACCCCTACAGCTACCACATAGAGCTACACAGATTCAATTTGCATTATCGCATATATAATACAGGAGCTAAAGAGTGCGTGCACATAGCGCCTTAATCTTAATGCTCACTTGCTTTCACGGTTAATTGCTTATACGTGCATACCGGAGGACCATTGGGACTTGGATAATGGCTGGCTCTGATTAGGTTACTTAACTTATGAATGAGGTTCGCCATCAATGCCGAGAGGAGTTGGTTTCAATCCATAATTGTGTTTCATTTTGATCGATAAGCGAACTGATAGAAAGAGTAATTCCCCAGAGACAGTCTCATGCCGACCCCACCAAGCAAGCAGTTCAGTTTGGCCTCATGTCCGTCATTGGTAGTTGGAGCAGGGCCAACCTGTTTCTCTAGGCGGGGCCTTGCATTAGCGATTCGGAGAAAGAAATAGGTATGGTAGAAACAACCTCATTCAACTGCCCGACCTTGAATTAATCATCATGTACTTACCGATTGCACTTATTCCATGATGGGAGGGATTCCATATTCCCAACCAAATTAAATTGCTTGTATTCGGAGGGGAATCACCATTAGCCTAGCTAGCCCAATAGATGTTGGACTTGCTTTGTCCTCCCCCTTCTATATAATAACTGGGTCGAGCATAACCATTATCAGCGGACTTATCCTTACTCGATGTTCCATGTCGTTATTGATCCCCCCGGATATATTCGTTTCTCTGGGGAGATCCATTGAGTTTCCTCCACATTCCCAACCAACTCTTAGTTGATCAATCGATGTGGGGATAAAGTATCCCTTCCCCCCAAACCACTTTCATCAGCAATTTATTCTTATTTAAGGGGTTCTCTATCTATCTGTCTGTCCAATCTATCTGTTATGGATCCAATACAGGAGCTAGACGCAGCTAGCTGTGTTCAAGAAAAGCACCTGTTCTGGGGATGAATTCGATTAGAAAATAGACAAGTCATTCTTACATCTCATAGCCCTAGCTCCAAACTCGATTCAATATTGATTTGATGCTTTCAATTTGAAATTGTAGGCCTAGATGCATGTGAGTCATCTCTCTAGAGAGAAAATACTAAAGCTATTATATACGCCAGTGGAAACAAGAGGGCAAGTTCGATCTAGCCTATACTAAAAAAGGGGGGGAATCATCGAAGCTATTATCTACGTGAAAACAACTGCCACTATTTATATAAAGGGCTCACTCATTAAATAACTCACTCTCTCACTCCCCTTAAATAATAGTAGGGCTCATGAAATAAATAATGAACTCTCTCACTGAGTAATTAACTCACTCATCAACTAGCTCTCTTACTTATCCATGTGGGTTATCTGGCATCTTCAATAATGAAATAACGAAGAAGCTGGAAAAGAGTCGTTAGATCGGTTTCTTCGCCCAACTATTATGAAATGGGCCCAAATAAGAATAGGCGGGAGGTAATACGTGGACCTCCATCACTCACTTTTCCACAGATCCAACACGACTAGAAAAATAGATAAGTTAGATAGTGATAAAGCCTTACTATTTATACAGGGGTGTGTTAAAGAATCGTTTCTCTCCCTTATCTCCCACCTGCATAATTAAATAAATAAAGAAACTAATAAAATAGAAATCAAAATAATAATAAGCTTGTTCAATTAGTTAGATAGTGATAAAGCCTTACTATTTCAGGGACATTTTTTTATTAAGTGGGAATAGTTCCTTTCAAAGGTCGAGTGCATGTCTATTAGAGACGTCACCCCACATGGGCACTCTATTACATATGTCATTTGCCGAGTCTACTATAGACGTCGCATGCAGTCCATGTCTGTTATGGAATCTTAATGGTAACAACATGAATCGATGCATTCAACGGACCCACACGTGATAAAGTCCTACCCATACCTAGTGGGTTGCTCACTGTACCCCTTTATCCCCCTGATTAGTGTGCATACGAAAGGCAATCGATTGAGATAGAAGAGGGCCTTCTCCAGCAGGTTCACGTAAAAAAAATGTATCACGTTATTCATCCTAAGTCCATCTAGGTTTTTTCATTTATTATTTAACAACATGACGTGCCCTTCAAGACGCACTAGGTGCTCCAAGTGTGCCACTCGAATCAATCTGTTTTTCTTGTGCGACGTGCTTTGCAGGACACACTCTGTGCTCCAAGGGTGCCACTCGCCTCTTGACTGACTTGGTAGACATAAAAAAACCCTAGAGTCAATACTCCATTAGGTGATCTTGTGGGAGAATAAGGGCCTCTAAGGAATAAGGCCCCTTCCTTATTGCGCGCCCCTTAGAATCATCATGAGCGACTGTTGCAGTCTTCCCTCACGACATCGTGGGTCTTCTCGAACTAGGTAGTCATTAACCTATAGTTCGAGCCATGACGAGAGTGCTAGTAGGTTGTGGCAGGGCTTCTGTCCACACCTCTCCCTCAATGTATCTGGTATTCATGCATGGCCCTCTACTCCACATGTGAGTCTGGTCAGTAAGCTATCGTCAGCCTCCATCATCAATGAATCATGTCAGAACATATCCATAATCATATCATCTAATAAGATGATTAAATGCCATATATACAGTAATCAAACCCGAATAGTCCACTCCCTGACTCGATCTGGAGTCCAATGGGTCACATCAATGCCTCTGCATCACCGGGGTCCAAAATCCTGCACACTCAGGGAAAACTGAGTCAATAGCACATGTCTATGTCAATGCAACAAAATAACATGCCATCAATTCATAATGCCTCATAATCATAATCAAATGCCCAAAATTATAATAATCTCGATCACTTGCGAGCAAGTGTCGTCAAAGAATACGTTTGCTCAGTGCGTGCAAGAGAGAGATGTCACATACTCCCCCTCTTGGTCGAAACTTCATCCCAACATTTCACAGTATATAAGTGCCGAAATAATGTGTATCACAGTATCATAAGTCTATCTATCAAACAAAAATGGAAACTGTTGGCACATATCATATGCATCCTCCCAGGTCGCTGAGTACAGACTATAGTTTTCCCACTGGACCTTGTCCTGATCTACTGTTCGATGTCGTAGTTGTTGAGTGCAATGATCCAGGATGCAAAGTGGCATAGCTGTGATAGCCCCCTCATCCGATACCTTCAAGGAACTCATGTCAATAACATGTGTAGGATCACTAATATAATGTCTCAAAATAGATACGTGAAAAACATCCTGCATACACCTCAAGTAATCACACTAGGCTAGTCGATAGGCCACGACCCCCTTCCTCTCCACAATATCGAAAGGTCCCACGAACCTAGGAGAGAGTTTATCTCCCTTTCAAAATTTGATCAAACTCTTATGCGGTTTTACCCAGAAGAAGAATTGATTGCCAACTTCATAACTACAGTCAACACGGTGTGCATCAACATAGCTCTTTTTTTGATCCTGCACTTCTTTGATCCCTTGTCTTATTGTTTGCATTTTATCTTCCATTTCTTGGATTGCTTTTGGTCCCATCGGGACCCTATCCTCAAGTCCATCCTAGCTCAAAGGAGTCTGACATGGTCACCCGTAAATAAACTCGAAAGGCGCCACCTTAATGGTGCTTTGGTAATTGTTGTTATAAGAGAATTCCACCAGTGGAAAGAATTCTTCCCAACACTTTTGTTGGTCCATCACGTACATGCGCAACATGTCCTCCAAGTTTTGGTTCATTCGTTTGATCTTCCCATCAGTCTCTGGGTGATACACAGTACTAAAGTTAAGTTGGGTTCCCAAGGCCTCTTGGAAACTAGTCCAAAATCGTCCAGTAAACACTGATCCTCGATCGGATATAATCCTCTTAGGCACACCATGCATCCTCACAATCCCATTGATGAAAACTCTAGCTATGTCAGGTGCCTAATACATTGTACGCACAAGAATAAAATGAGCACTCTTCGTTAGAGTGTCAACTACTACAAAAGTTGAGTCGTGCCTACTTGTCATCAGTGGAAATACAACAATAAAATCCATCGAAATAACCTCCCATTTCAATTCTGGAATAGTGTGTGGTTGTAGTAATCCTGTTGGATGTCTATGTTCATCCTTTACCTGCTGACATTCTAGACATCTAGCCACATAGTTGACTATGTCTGCCTTCATTCCTTTCCAGAAGAATAAGGGTTTAAGGTCTGCCCTCATCTTCATGACTCCCGGGTGATCGAGGTACACTGATCTATGAGCCTCATTTATGATCAAGCTCCTCAACTCGTCGTTCGGTGGTACATAAATCCAATTTTTAAACCTCAATAATTCATCTTCATCAAATGTAAATCCTTCAATCTTGGTACCATCATCGTGTTTTATCCGATAAAATCCTCAACCTCTTTGTACCAGTCATCGTCATGTTGTAAAGTTATAATATTTTCACGTAGATTCATCTGAAGAGGCAACACCAAAAAGAGGCGTGGTCTCTGACTCAATGCTTATACCACTCGGTTCACTGTTTCTTTTCTGTAAGTAATCTCAAAGTCGTACTCACTAAGCAATTTCGACCAACGTCATTGTCGTGCGTTCAAGTCGCTTTGTGTAAAGATGTGCTCTCATCCATAGTGGTCCATCTTTCATTCAAATTTTCGTGCAACAAGGTAGTGTCTCCAAAATTTCAAGGCATTTATGATGGCTAACAACTCCAAGTCATGCGTTGCGTAATTCGCCTCATGCCTTCTAAGTTTCCTCGAGATGTATGTGATTACTTGTCCGTCTTGCATCAAGACTCTGCCTAAGCCTTCCTTGGATGCGTCAGTGCATACCAAGAAGTCCGCGTCCATGTCAGGGACCTTTAGTATCAGTGTTGTTGTCAACAGCCCTTTGAGCCTCCCAAATTCTTCCGCACATTTCTTGGTCCAAACAAAATTCTTGTTCTTCTTCTGCAATTTTGTGATCGAATTTTCTATCTTCGAAAATCCCTCAACGAACCATCGATAGTATCCTTCTTAACCCATGAAGCTATGCACTTCTGGGACATTCGTCAACACAGGCCATTCAGTAAGATCCTTGACCTTTGCTGGATCCATGACAATACCTTCGTCAGAGATCACATTCCCTAAGTAGTGAATCCTCGCTTGATAAAATGTGAATTTGGCCAACTTCCCATATTATTTGTGCTCTCGCAGACACTATAGTACCAAGAAAAAGTGCTCTTCATGCTCCTCCATCGTCTGAGAGTAAATCAAAATATCTTCAATGAATACTTGGATGAACTTGTCCAAGTACTCGCAGAACACCCTGTTCATCAAACTCATAAATACCCCAAGGGTGTTTGTCAGTCCAAACGGTAAAACAGTAAACTCGTAATGACCAAACCTCTTCTTAAAGGTAGTCTTAGGGACATCATCCTCCTTGATCCATAGCTGGTGATACCCTGATCACAAATCAATCCTTGAAAACACCATAGCATCCTTCATCTAATCAAACAGATCATCAATCCTTGACAACGGATATTGATTCTTGATCGTTGTCTTGTTCAATTGACGGTAGTCAATGCAGAGTCTCCATGACCCATCCTTATTCTATATGAAGATAAGGCGCACCCCACGGTGACACACTTGGTCATATAAGTCCCCAGTCCAACAACCCCTTCAGTTGCATTCTCAACTCCTGTAACTCCAGGGTCGACATCCGATAAGGTGTTCTCGCTATTAGTTCACTCCCCGATTTTAGGTCTATGGTAAATTCCAATTCCTTCTCTGACGACATCCCAGATAACTCCTTCGAAAATATGTCCGCAAACTCTCTCACCATAGGAAGGTGTTCTATACCTTCTGCTACTCCCTTCTCATTTAACACAAGGATCACATAAATCTTACATCCCTTGCGCAAGCTCCTCCGTAACTGCAAGGAAGAGATGAACCTTAGGGAAAATCCATGGTTCCATCCTACAATCACGTGTCTCTGTCCCTCATCATCAACCAAGCTCAATCATTTCATCTTATAGTTGAGTATCGCCTCATACGCTTCCAACTAGTCCATGTTGATCACGATGTCATAAGATCCTAAGATCGTGACGTATAGGTTGGCCTTGGTGAAAAACTCTCCCAGGTTAAGGGTACAACCTGTAACCTTGCCTCCAACCTTCTGTTTGGCTCCCGAAGCCATTTATACAAATCTAAAATCATCTTGTTCGACTTCTCTTACCTTAATCCTTTTTAGCACTACACCAGAAATGAAACTCTCGGTAGCATTGGGATATATCAAAATACTAAGGGTCTGGTCAGGAATAGTACTTGACGTCTTGAGCACAGTGGACTCATACTCTACCTGGAAGTTATTCATCGTTGTATGAATCCATTGGGCCTTTCTCAAATCTCCGACGATAGTGGGTTCGACCGATCCAGATGCTCCGACCCCTTCCTTTGCGCAGTAATGCTGGTAATGTGGCTCCCCACAATCCAACACACCTTCTTCGATCCAGTATTCCTGGTACCCGAAGTAGAAGCATAATTCTAACAATAAGGCTAAACTTGAACTTCTTGACCTTAAGTTTCTGGGTAATTTGGTGCAGAGCATACCGAAGCAGCTCCAAAACAGGCCTCGTACTAGGGCATCGTGCGGCTTCCTTGTCATAAGGCATCAAGATCATTGAGCTGACCCTCAACTAATTCCTTAGAAAGATATCTCTCCAGAAACTGTTCCTCGAAAATTTTCCATGACACGTCGTCGACGACCATGTTCAAATGTGGTAGGAGTGTCTTCTACCATAGAAGAGCACTCCCCTTCATTTGAAAGACCACCATGTGGACCTTCATGCTGGAGGTTGTAATCACGATTTTGAAGCAAAACACCTTGCTCTAAAACCGTGCCTCGACGGTACATCCATCCGCGACACTCGTGGAATCGAGAACTCAACTCTCTTGAGTTCTCGGTGGATGCTAGCGGTACTAGCTAGGGTGCGTTGTGGACCCTCAGGGGTATAGGTGCCCTGGCCTCACTCAATACCGATGGTGAATCAAGGCCCTTTGACATTACCTGGAAGGGCCTTGTCAATCCATCATCATCCCTTACCACAAGTGAATCTAGCCCAAGGACTTTCCCTTCCCCTTGGGGGTTCGACTCTGAGGGTGCGGTAACTTCTGGAGGCATCACACCTCCTTCTACGGCACCACGTTGAAAACCTCTGAGGCATACTTTAAATGCGATCACCACATGGACACGTTAAGGTTTTTAATTAATGTAATGGTTAAACTCACAGGTTTACTGCAGTGGAAATCCTAGTGATCCATAGTCGCAGGGTGGAACCCGCTCTGATACCATATGTAATGACCCCAAAAGTTACGACTCCAAGCGAAGCGAAAGGTGCAATTTTTTTTTTGTTTTAAGGCAGGAAGGCAACGACATCAATAGTTGAACCCCACAACCTGAAGACGAACACATGCACGTAGATCATGCCACATATGACAACGAATCAATGCACTAGCACAATGAGCAACTGGGCAAAGCATGCGAAAATCAAGAAGCAAATGACTACCCACCCGACACCACATGGAAACAGCTACAAGCTAAGGACAATCATCCACAATCCCGACACAACGACCTTGATGACTAGTATTAGAACCTCTATGGTGTGAAAACCAAACACATGAAGGCGTACAACCAAAAACACCAATAACAACTACAATGAACAACGCCCACAACATGAAGCACATACTTTGACAAAGTTATCATTCTCCTCTATTCATTAGGGCGCGCAATAATCCCCTCATCAGGGATCATGTTGTCGCCAGGTGATAAGCATGACAACAACCATGGCACAACAACATCACTGAACCCTCAACACCAGCTAAATTCAACATGCTAGGAGATCAACTTAACCATCCTAACACATGACAATTATCCCTAGCACCCAACCAACAATTCAACAAGATGTGAGGAATCCTGACGACCATAACATTCATACAACACATTAAATTAATTGTGTAACTAGTTCTAAAGCAACGTAAGACACTTTGTACACCTTGAATAATCGTTATCCCAACAATTATCTTAGTGTGATTGTTTCCAACTCCAAAATCAGGCGATCAAATTCCTGAGGAGGAATTCGTTATCTTCCAACTGGAACAAATAGGAAACGTGCCTTTAAAACAAGATAAAACACCTTTTTTAAAACTGAAAAAATGTTATCTTATAAACTAAAACATTAAATAAGATTGTTGTCTACTAGATCAATGTGGTCATCTTATGATGGGTTGTCTAACATATCAAAATCAAAACATTGTACAACCTATAAATGATGTCACCGTATATAAACTCTAACTTGGGGTATGTAAATCACACTCGAGGATATGGAAGTAATAATATCGCAAGGGATATGTATATATATAGGGATATAATGCATTCATTTTATTGTTATTATTAGGACCACTATCATTATATTAATACTGGATATATGGAAATCATTAAATCATTATCATTAAAAATATAGCAAGGGATGTAATGCAATCATTAAATTGTCATCAATACATGAATTATTCTATTTTAAGTATAACTTGTTGTCCTTTAAATGTCATTGCTGAATTAATTGGATATGCTAATGTTGTCTAAAAACATGATGGAAACACAGTCTAAATATGTTGAAAACATAGTCTTTATATACGGTGAAACGTAGTCCAAAATGTGTTGAAAACACAGACTATT
>ML780561.1:378967-403268 GCA_009831015.1 Picea engelmannii | reverse complement strand
CGAGGGACACAGACATTAAAGGTGTGATTCACAGAGAAATTACATGATAAAGATGGCTGAAATACGTGTATGAATTCGATATCTATAATAAATGGACTTAAATCTACCATTAACTCTCTGCCAACATCCATTAAATTAGCTGCCACAGGATATATATTCATTGGCAGCTAAGTTGTGAATATAAAATGCATGGAATGAACTCAAACGTTGGGAACCCTTTGGCAATGCAGAGGCATCATAAAAATGCCCTCACTCAGGGAAGATATGCTATCATAACGCAATCAACAATTAACTAAAAATTATTGTCAACACGCAGCCCTACACTTAAGCACATGATGATAAAAATTCTCTATGCAAAATCATTGAGTTGGTTGGTCAAAATATTCAATCGGTTGCCGAATTTTGTTGTTACTCCAAATCTACAACAAGGGTATCGTTGGACCAAATATAAATGTTGTCTAAGCACTCTCTAACTCTTTGTTGTCAAAATAGTGTTGATATAATGTTGTCTTAATATATATTAATAATAAGGGATTTTGCTGGTATATCACAGGCATATCGCAAGGAAGTTGTTGGTGAATGCATAGGTGTTACAATGATATTCACTATTCAAGGTTTATCTTCCACAAATTGATTCACTAATCAATCCAGAATGCCCAAAACACAAGAGTTATCTTTAATAATTCTTTTGCCCAAAACAAATCCTCGAGAGAGCAACTATGTGTTTTGTGCTAGGTAATATATATGTGGCTCATCCAGGATAATATAAAATGAATTGAATTGAAATGTAAGATGATTAAGAGGAGGGTGGAAACAAAAGATTCTTTTTGTATTTCTCGTGAAGGAAGAGCAAAGATAATAACACAGAACAAAAGCAGACAGAATGGTGTTTAGACAAGTTGTAGTAGGGCCTCCATGATCTAGAAACATTACTTACTACAATGGCATGTCTTAGTTACACACACTTATTGGCAGGAAGGTAGCAGTGATCAACTTGGATCCTGCAAATGATTCTTTTCCTGACGAATGTCTCATCAACATTGAGGATCTAAACAAGATCGAAGATGTAATGGTTGAACATTGACTTGGCCCCAATGGAGGCCTGGTTATTGCGTGGATTACCTGGAAAAGAACATAGACTGGTTGCAGTCTAATATAGAACCTCTTGCAAAAGATCACTACTTTCATTTTGACCTTCTGGGACTGGTTGAGCTCTTCACTCTTCATTCAAATGCTGAGTTTAAAATAAGAAAAATGCAGAGAATGTCGAATTTGAAGAGAAGAGATAAGTTTGTATTCACACGATAATAAAACGCTGAATTTAACCTAAGAAGAACGTTGATTTTTATCACGAAAATTGTAGAAAAAAATATGGAGAAATTGTAGTAAAAAATGTAGAAAGAAAGGGTAAACTCGCAAGGTAAATTCGCCAAGGAAATGTAATAAATTGCAAAGGACAGTTTGCAGGCCAAATGGATTGAAAATGCAGAGAAATCTCACCATCTAATGTAATCATTTGTAGAAAAATCGTGTTTGAATGTATTGAAAACGCAGAGTAGAAATTAGGGAACGCAGAGTTAAAAATAAATAAATTTGCCATCAACCAACAAATTACAGTGTTAATTAATCGCATCAAGGTGCAAGACAACACACTACCCAGTATAACCAACAAGGCTAGACGACCGATAGGAACATCCTTCGCTCATCATCCAGGCACAGAAAAGCAGGGTGTTTAGATACATAGGTCTATTAACACCTAAGTGACGATCGTAGATCAGGCTCTTGACCAACTGCTCAGGGGTGGACTAATGAGTTAGGGATGAAGGAAAAAATATAAACCACAAATAATCACAAATAAATAAAACCATAGGACGGTCAAGACATGTAGGGATCAAAATCCAAGGGAATCAACCAACAACGAGCTTAAGGCTATGAGGAAAATCAGTCATCAATTATAATGCTAATTCAATCATTTTCTTTACCCAATTAAACATATAGACTAAGAGAGTAAGGTACACTAATAATCTACCATGCAGAAATAAAGGAAGCATATTGTATCCCAAGTAGCCCGCTCTGAGTTATTGTCCCACGTGCTCCATGCATCTCCCTCTTGTCGACCGATGAGACTTCACCGATACCTCCCAGCCAATGCTAGGGGTACTCTTCTTCCCCCTTAGCCCCCCGAGCCACAAAGGGTCCACACACACTAATTAGAGAATCAACTAGCTCCCAACTCGCCTCACAAGGCCAAGCTACCACTCCTCACCGAGTTGAGTATCCCAACTCCCACAAGCTAAGTCAATCAAGTCTAAAATTATGCAGCGTAACATTACACATGACAAAAAAGATCCATCATCCTTCTCCTCCCTCCATTATATAGAGTTTCGAAGTCCTTTACTTTCCCAAAATCCCATTTAATTTAATGTTTAATAATTTAATTCATAAAAATCCTCCTCGTACATGTGTCACCCATCCCCTTCATTCCTCCATAAATTAGTTTCATTAATTAAATAATTACCCTTATTTCCCTCACCCACCTAAATTCATTCCTAGAATCCCTCCTAGGTGTCCCCATATTCCCTTACAAGTTTTAATGACTTCCCCCCTTACTAATTTACTAGTTGAGTTAATTTAGAAAGTTCTTAAATGTTAGATACCTTACTAAGTTAGACTTTCTGCTTTTTCCCTTGTGTTTCCTCTTTCTTTTTATGTTTCCCTCTTTTTCATAGTTTCCTAATTCTTTTAGATTTCCCTCTTTCCCTTTTCATTTAAAACTCAAATTGGCAGGTGTAGAAAATTAACTTTTTCCCTTTTTCCTTTTTAATTAATAAATTTTTAATTAACATATGAGACAAAATCATTATTTCCCCTTTTTCCCTTTTTAAATTTTATCCCCCAAAAGATTTTTATAAATTAAAAGAATTACTTACCCCCTTTTCAACACATGATTAATGATGATTATCATTTTTATTTATTTATTTTTATTTTTATTTTTACATACATATTTTTCCTTTACCGCAAGTTTCACCTAGACCTAGATTTTAATTTTTGAGGCTGGGCGACATTTTATTAGGGAAATTGTTTTAAATTTTTCTTATCACATTATTCATCTTAAGGACATCTAGGTTTATTCATTTATAATTTAACAACATGATGTTCCCTTCAGGACGCACTAGGTGCTCCAAGGCTGCCACTCACCTCAATCTGTTTTTCTTACGTGACATGCCCTTTAGGACGCACTATGTGCTCCAAGGGTGCCACTCGCCTTTTGACTGACTTGGTAGACATCAAAAAAACCTGGAGTCAATACTCCATTAGGTGATCTTGTGGGAGACTAAGGGACTCTAAGGAATAAGTCCCCTCCCTTATTGCATGCCCCTTAGAATCATCATGAGTCATGTCGTAGTCTACCCTCACGGAATCGTGGGTCTTCTCGAACTACGTAGTTGTTAACCTACAGTTTGAGCCACGAGGAGAGTTCTAGTAGGATGTGGCAGGGCTACTTTCCACACCTCTCCCTCAATGTCTCTGGTGGTCATGCGTGGCCCCTCTAGCCCACATGTGAGTCTAGTCGGCAAGCTATCATTAGCCTCCATCATCAATGAATCGTGTCAGAACATATCCATAATCATATCATCTAATCAGATGCTCAAATTTCATATATACAACAATCAAACCCCAATATTCCATTCCCTGACTCGATCAGGAGTCCAAGGGGTCGCATCGATGCCTCTGCATCCTTAGGGTCCAAAATCCTGCACACTCAGGGAAAACTGAGTCAATAACACATGTCTATGTCAATGCAACAAAATAACATGTCATCAATTCATAACGTGTCATAATCATAATCAAATGCCCAAAAGTATAATAATCCAGATCACTTGCGAGCAAGTGTCCTCAAAGAATAAGTTTTCTTAGTCCGCTCAAGAGAAGGATGTCACATACTCCCCCTCTTGGTCAAAACTTCGTCCCAAAGTTTCACAATATATAAGTGTCGAAATAATGTGTATCACAGTATCATAAGTCTATCTATAAAACAAAAATGGAAACTATTGGTGCATATCATATGCATCCTGCCAGGTCACCGAGAGAGGACTATAGTTGTCCCACTGTACCTTGTCCTGATCTACTGTTTGACGTCGTACCTGTCGAATGAAATGATCCAGGATGTAGATTGGCTCAGCCGTGAGATCCCCCTTGTCCAATACC
Organism: Picea engelmannii; assembly: GCA_009831015.1. Taxonomy (NCBI): domain Eukaryota; kingdom Viridiplantae; phylum Streptophyta; class Pinopsida; order Pinales; family Pinaceae; genus Picea; species Picea engelmannii. Next base: position 399,059 of record ML780561.1, on the reverse strand, counting down.
TGCAAAGAACTCATGTCAATAACATGTGTAGGATCACTAATATAATGTCTCAAAACAGATATGTGAAAAACATCGTGCATACGTCTCAAGGAATTAGGCAAGGCTAGTCGATAGGTTGCGGGCCCTTTCCTCTCCACAATCTCAAAAGGTCCCATGAACCTAGGAGAGATTTTATCTCCCTTTCCAAAATTGATCCAACTCTTATGCGGTTTTACCCAGAAGAATACTTGAACGCCAACTTCATAACTATGGTCAACACAGTGCGCATCGACATAGCTCTTTTTTCGATCCTGCGCTTCTTTGATCCCTTGTCTTATTGTTTTCACTTTATATTCCATTTCTTGGATCGCTTCTAGTCCCACCAGGACCCTATCCTAAAGTCGATCCCAGATCAAAGGCGTCTGACACGATCGCCCCGTAAAGAAACTCAAAAGGCACCATCTTAATGGTGCTTTGGTAACTGTTGTTATAAGTGAATTCCACCAGTGGCAAAAGTTCTTCCCAACGCTTTTGTTGGTCCATCACGTACATGCACAAAATGTTGTCCAAGGTCTGGTTCATTCATTTGGTCTGCCCATCAGTCTCCAGGTAATACGCAGTACTAAAGTTAAGTTGGGTTCCCAAGGCCTCTTGGAAACTAGTCCAAAATCGTCCAGTAAACACTGATCCTCGATCAGATATAATCCTCTTAGGCACGCCATGCATCCTCACAATCTCACTGATGAAAACTCTAGCTATGATAGGTGCCTGATACGTCATACGCACAGGAATAAAATGAGCACTCTTCGTAAGAGTGTCGACTACTACGAAAATATAGTCGTGCCTGCTTGTCGTCAGTGGCATTACAACAATAAAATCCATCGAAATAACCTCCCATTTTGATTCTGGAATAGTGTGTGGCTGTAGTAATACTGTTGGATGTCTATGTTCAATCTTTACCTACTGACATTCTAGACATCTAGCCACATAGTTGACTATGCCTCCTTTCATTCCTTTCCAGAAGAATAAGGGTTTAAGGTCTTCCCTCATCTTCGTGACTCCTGGGTGAGCGAGGTACACTGATCTATGAGCCTCGTTTAGGATGAATCTCCTCAAGTCGTCGTTCGGTGGTATGTAAATCCAATTTTTAAACCTCAATAATCCATCGTCATCAAATTTAAATCCTTCAATCTTGGTACCATCATCGTGTTTTGTACGATAAAATCCTCAACCTCTTTGTACTAGTCATCGTCACATTGTAAAGTTATAATCTTTTCACGTAGATTCGTCCGAAGATGAAACATCGAAAAGAGGCATGGTCTCCGACTCAATGCATCTACCACTCGGTTCACTATTCCTTTTATGTAAGTAATCTCAAAGTCGTACTCACTAAGCAATTTCGACCAACACCGTTGTCACGCGTTCAGGTCGCTTTGCATAAAGATGTGTCGTAGTCCATAGTGGTCCGCCTTTAGTTCAAATTTCCATGCAAAAAGGTAGTGTCTCCAAAACTTCAAGGCATATACGATGGCTAACAACTCCAAATCGTGCATTTCATATTTCTCCTCATTCCTTCTAATTTTACTCGAGATGTATGCGATTACTTGTCTGTCTTGCATCAAGACTCTGCCTAAGCCTTCCTTGGATGCATCAGTGCATACCAAGAAGTCTGCATCCATGTCAAGGACCTTTAGTATTAGTGTTGTTATCAACAACTCTTTGAGACTCCCAAATTCTTCTGTGCATTTCTTGATTGAAACAAAATTCTTATTCTTCTTTTACAATTTTGTGATTGGATTTGCTATCTTTGAAAATCCCTTGACGAACCGTTGATAATATCCTGCTAAACCCATGAAACTATGCAGTTCTGGGACATTCATCGGTGCAGGCCATTCCATAATCGCCTTGACCTTTGCTGGATCCATGACGATACCTTCGCCAGAGATGACATGCCCTAAGTAGTGAATCCTCGCATGATAAAATGAGCATTTGGACAACTTCCCATATTATTAGTGCTCTCGCAGACACTATAGTACCAAGTGCAAGTGCTCGTCATGCTCCTCTGTCGTCCGAGACTAAATCAAAAAATATTCAATGAATACTTGGATGAACTTGTCCAAGTACTCGCAGAACACCTCGTTCATCAAACTCATTAATTCCCCTGGGGAGTTTGTCAGTCGAAACGGTAAACAATAAACTCATAATGACCAAACCTTGTCTTAAAGGCGGTCTTAGGGACGTCATCCTCCTTGATCTGTAACTGGTGATACCCTAGTAAACACCGTAGCACCCTTCATTTGATCAAACAGATCATCAATCCTTGGCAAAAGATATTGATTGTTGATTGTTGCCTTGTTCAATTGACATTATTCAATGTAGAGTCTCCACGACCCATCCTTCTTCCATATGAAGATAATAGGCACACCCCATGGTGACACACTAGGTTGTATAAGTCCCTGATCCAACAACTCCTTCAGTTGCATTCTCAACTCTTGTAACTCTGGGGTCGACATCCGATAAGGCATTCTCTCTATTAGTTTAGTCCCCAATTTTAGGTCTATGGTAAAATCCGATTCCTTCTCCAGCGACATCCCAAATTACTTCTCTAGAAAGACGTCCACAAACTCTCTCACCACAGGAAGGTTTCTAGACATTCTGCTAATCCCTTCTTGTTTAACTCAAGGATCAAATAAAACTTACATCCCTTGTGCAAGCTCTTTTGTAACTGCAAGGAAGAGATGAAACTTAGGGAATCTCCCTGGTTCCATCCTACAATCATGTGTCTCTGTCCTTCATCATCGACCAAGATCAACCGTTTCATATCACGGTTGAGTATCACCTCATACGCTTCCAACCAGTCCATGTAGATCATGATGTCATAAGATCCTAAGATCGTGACGTATAGGTTGTCCCTGGTGACAAGCTCTCCCAGGTTAATGGTACAACCCGTAACCTTGCCTCCAACTTTCTTTTTGGCTCCCGAAGCCATTTATACAAATCTAAAATCATCTTGTTTGACTTCTCTTACCTTAATCCTTTTTAGCAGTACACCAGAAATGAAACTCTTGGTAGCATTGGGATATATCAAAATACTAAGGGTCTGGTCAATGGTAGTACTTGACGTCTCGAGCATAGTCGACTCATGCTCTACCTGGCGGTTATATACCGTTGCATGAATCTGTTTGGCCTTGCTCAAATCTCCCATGGTAGTGGGTTCGATCAATCCAGATGCTTCGAACCCTTCCTTTGAGCAGTAATGCTGGTAATGTGGCTCCCCACAATCCAACACACCTTCTTCGGTCCAATATTCTTGGTACCCAAAGTAGAAGCAAAATTCTAACAATAAGGCCAAACTCGAACTTCTTGACCTTAAGTTTCTGGATAATTTGGTGTAGAGCATACTAAAGCATCTCCAAAATGGGCCTCGTACTAGGGCATCGTGCGGCTTCCTTTTCGCAAGGCATCAAAATCGTTGAGCCGACCCTCAATGAATTCCTCAGAAATATAGCTCTTCTGGAACCAATACTTGAACAGTTCCCATGACACGTCGTTAACGGCCATGTTCAAATGTGGCAGGAGTGTCTTCTACCATAGAAGAGCGTTCCCTTTCAGTTGAAAGACCACCATGCGGACCTTCATGCTGGAGGTCGTAGTCGTGAAGTGTGAAGCACAACGCCTTGCTCTACAACCGTGCCTCGACGACACAATCATCCGCGACACTCATGGACTCGAGAACTCAACTCTCTTGAGTTCTTGGTGGATGCTAAAGGTACTAGCTAGGGCGCGTTGTGGACCCTCAAGGGTATAGGTGCCGTAGCCTCATTCAGTATCGATGGTGAATCAAGGCCCTTTGACATTACCTGGAAGGGCCTTGTCAGAGCATCATCATCCCTTAATACAAGTGAATCTAGCCTAAGGAATTTCCCTTCCCCTTGGGGGTTTGACTTCGAGGGTGTGGTAACTTCTGGAGGCATCACACCTCCTTCTACGACACCATCTTGAGAACCTCTGAGGAATCCTCTAAATGTGATCACCACATGGACATGTTAAGGTTTTTAATTAACGCAATGGTTAAACTCACGGGTTTACTGCAGTGGAAATCCTGGTGATCCACAGTCATAGGGTGGAACCCGCTCTGATACCATATGTAACGACCCCGAATGTTACGACTCCAAGCGAAGTGAAAGGTGCAATTTTTTTTTTGTTTTAAGGCAGGAAGGCAGCGACATCAATAGTTGAACCACACAACCTGAACACAAAAACACGCACACAGATCATGCCACAGATAACAATGACTCAATGCACTAGCACAACGAGAAACTTGACGAAGCGTGTGTAAATCAATAATGAAACAACTACCCGCCTGACACCACATGGCAACACCTACAAGCTAAGGACAATCATCCACAATCCCAACACAACGACCTTGACGACTAGTATTAGAACCTCTATGGCGCACAAACCAAACGCATGAAGGCGTACAACCCAAAACACCAATAACAACTACAATGAACAACGCCCACAATGGGAAGAACAGACTCCGGCGAAGTTATCGTTCTCCTCTATTCATTAGGGCATGCAATGATCCCCTCATTAGGGATCATGCTGTCGCCAGGTGATAAGCATGACAACAACCGTGGAACAACAACATCAATAAACCCTCAATACCAACTAAATTCAACGTGCTAGGAGATCAAATTAACCATCCCAACACATGATGATTATCCCTAGCACCCAACCGAAAAGTCAACAAGATGTGAGGAAACATGACGACCATAAAATTCATACAACACATTAAATTCCTTTCGTAACTAGTTCTAAAGAAACGTACGACATTTTTTACACCTTGAATAATCGTTATCCAAAAAATTAGCTTAGTGTGACTGTTTCCAAATCCAAAATCAGGCGAGCAAATTCTTGAGGAGGAATTCGTTATCTTCCAACTGGAACAAATAGGAAACGTGCCTTTAAAACAAGATAAAACACCTTTTTTAAAACTGAAAAAATTCTATCTTATAAACTGAAACATTAAATAAGATTGTTGTCTACTAGATCAATGTTGTCATCTTATGATGGGTTGTCTAACATATCAAAATCAAAACGTTGTACAACCTATAAACAATGTCACAATATATAAACTCTAACTATGGGTATGTAAATCGCAATCGAGAATATGGCAGTAATAATATCACAAGGGATATATATATATATATATATATATATATATATATATATATATAGGGATATAATGAATTCATTTTATTGTTATTATTATGACTGCTATCATTATATCAATACTGGATATATGGAAATCATTAAATCACTATCATTAAAAATATAGCAAGGGATGTAATGCAATCATTAAATTGCCATCAATACATGAATTATTGTGTTTTAAGTATAACTTGTTGTCCTTTAAATGTCCTTGCTGAATTAATTGGATACACTAATGTTGTCTAAAAACATGATGGAAATGCGGTCTAAATATGCTAAAAACATAGTCTTTATATACGCTGAAACGCACTCCAAAATGCGTTGAAAACACAGTCTATTAAATGCTATCAAGATAAAAAAAAAATGCGGTAAATTTACCGAGGGACGCAGACATTAAAGGTATGAATCGCAGAGTAATTACATGATAAATATGGCTGAAATACACATATGAACTCACTGTCTATAATAAATGGACTCAACTCTACCATTAACTCTCTGCCAACATCCATTAAATTATCTACCACAGGATATATATTCATTGGCATCTAAGGTGTGAATATAAAACGCATGGAATGAACTCAAACGTTGGGAACCCTATGGAAATGCAGACGCATCATAAACATGCCCTCACTCAGGGAAGATATACTTTCATAACACAGTCAACAATTAACTAAAAATTATTGTCAGCACGCAACCCTACACTTAAGCACACGATGATAAAAATTCTCTGTGCAAAATCATTGAGTTGGCTGGTCAAAATATTCAATCGGTGTCCGAATTTTTCTGTTAATCCAAATTTGTCACTGGCTTCTTTATTCCTCCCAATACTCGCTACCTAAAATCTACATCAAGGGTATCGTTGGACCAAATATAAATGTTGTCTGAGCACTCTCTAACTCCTCGCTATCAAAATAGCATTGATATAATGTTGTCTTAATATATATTAATAATAAGGGATTTTGTTGGTATATCATAGGCATATCGCAAAGAAGTTGTTGGTGAACGCGCAGGTGTTACAATGATATTCGCTATCCAAGATTTATCTTCCACAAATTGATTCGCTAATCAATCCAGAATGCCCAAAACACAAGATTTATCTTTAACAATTCTTTCGCCCAAAACAAATCCCCAAGAGAGAAAGTATGTGACTTGTGCTAGGTAATATATTTGTGGCTCGTCTAGGATAATATAAAATGAATTGAATTGAAATGTAAGAGGGAGGAAACAAAATATTCTTTTTGTATTTCTCGTGAAGGAACATGAGAGATAATAACACGGAACAAAAGAAGACAGAATGGTGTTTGGACAAGTTGTAGTAGGGCCTCTAGGATATGGAAAAATTACTTACTGCAATGACATGTCTCAGTTACTCACACTTATTGGAAGAAAGGTAGCAGTGATCAACTTGGATCCTGCAAATGATGCTTTTCCCTACATAGACTGGTTGCAGTCTAATATAGAACCTCTTGCAAATGATCACTACTTTCTTTTTTACCTTCTGGGACAAGTTGAGCTCTTCACTCTTCATTCAAATGCTGAGTTTAAAATAAGAAAAACACGAATCATGCCGAATTTGAAGAGAAGAGATAAGTTTTCATTCACACGATAATAAAAGGATGAATTTAACCTAAGAAGAACGCTGACTTTTATCACAAAAATCGCAGTAAAAAAATAGGGAGAAATTGCAGTAAAAAATATAGAAATAAAGAGTAAACTCGCAAGGTAAATTCGCCAAGGAAATGTAATAAATTTTAGAGGATAGTTCATAGGCCAAATGGATTGAAAACGCAGATCAATCTCGCCATCTAATGTAATCATTTGCAGAAAACTCGTGGTTGAATGTATTGAAAACGCAGAATAGAAATTAGGGGATGCAGAGTTAAAAAAAAAAACTTCGCCATCAACCAACAAATTGCAAGATTAAGTAATTGCATCAAGGCGCAAGACAACACACTACCTAGAATAACCAACAGGGCTAGACGACTGGCAAGAACATCCTTCACTCATCATCCACGCACAGAAAAGCATGACATTTAGATCCACAGGTCTATTAACACCGAAGTGACAACCGTAGATCAAGCTCCTGGCCGATTGCTCAGGCGTGGACTGATGAGTTAGGGGCGAAGGAAAAAATATAAATCGCAAATCATCACAAATCAATAAAACCATAGGACGGTCAAGACATGTAGGGATCGAAATCCAAGGGAATCAATCAACAATGAGCTTAAGGCTATGGGGAAAATCAATCATCAATTATAATGCTAAGTCAATCGTTTTCTTTACCCAATTAAACATATACACTAAGAGCATAAAGTACACTAGTAATCTACCATGCAGAAATAAAGGAAGCATACCATATCCCAAGTAGCTCACTCTAAGTTGTTGTCCTGCACGCTTCGTGCAGCTCCCTCTTATTGACTGATGAGACTTCACCGGTACCTCCCAGCCAATGGTAGGGGTACTCTTCTTCCCCCTTACCCCCCGAGCCACAAAGGGTCCACACACACTAATTAGAGAATTAGCTAGCTCCCAGCTCGCCTCGCAAGGCCGATCTACCACTCGTCACTGAGTTGGGTATCTCAACTCCCACAAGCTAAGTCAATCAAGTCTAAAATTCTGCAGCGTAACATTACACATGACAAAAAATATGCATCATCTTTCTCCTCCCTCCATTATATAGAGTTTAGAAGTCCTTTGCTTTCCCAAAATCATATTTAATTTAATGTTTAATAATTCAATTCATAAAAATCCTCCCAGTACATGTGTCACCCATCCCCTTCATTCCTCCTTAAATTAATTTCATTAATTAAATAATTACCCTTATTTCCCTCACCCACCTAAAATCATTCCTAGAATCGCTCCTAGGTGTCCCCATATTCCCTTACAAGTTTTAATGACTTTCCCCCTTACTAATTTACTAGTTGAGTTAATTTAGAAAGTTCTTAAATGCTACATACCTTACTAAGTTAGAATTTTTTCTTTTTCCCTTGTGTTTCCCCTTTCTTTTTATGTTTCCCTCTTTTTCCTAGTTTCCCCTTTCTTTTTAGATTTCCCTCTTTTTCCTAGTGGCAAGAATTCTTCCCAATGCTTTTGTTGGTCCATAACGTACACGTGCAACATGTCCTCCAAGGTCTAGTTCATTCGTTCGGTCTTCCCATCAGTCTCCGGGTGATACGCAGCACTGAAGTTAAGTTGGGTTCCCAAGGCCTCTTGGAAACCAGTCCAAAATCATCCAGTAAACATCGATCCTCGATCGGATATAATCCTCTTAGGCATGCCTTGCAGCCTCAAAATATCACTGATGAAAACTCTAGCTATGTCAGGTGCCTGATACGTCATATGCACAGGAATAAAATGAGAACTCTTCGTCAGAGTGTGGAATACTACGAAAATTGAGTCGTGCATGCTTGTCGTCAGTGTCAATACAACAATAAAATCCATCGAAATAACCTCCCATTTCAATTCTGGAATAGTGTGTGGCTGTAGTAATCATGTTGGATGTCTATGTTCAGCCTTTACCTGCTGAGATTCTAGACATCTAGCCACATAGTTGACTATGTCTGCCTTCATTTTGTTCCACAAGAATAAGGGCTTAAGGTCTGCCCTCATCTTCGTGACTCTCGGGTGAGCAAGGTACACTGATATATGAGCCTCGTTTATGACCAATATCCTCAACTCATCGTTGGGTGGTACGTAAATCTGATTTTTAAACCTCAATAATCCATCGTCGTCAAACGTAAATCCTTCAATATTGGTACCATCATCGTGTTTTGTTTGATAAAATCCTCAACCTCTTTGTACCAGTCATCGTCCCGTTGTAAAGTTATAATCTTTTCATGTAGATTCGTCTGAAGAGGCAACACTAAAAAGAGACGTGGTCTCCGACTCAATGCATCTACCACTCAGTTCATTGTTCCTTTTATGTAAGTAATCTCAAAGTCATACTCACTAAGAAATTTCGACCAACGTCGTTGTCATGCATTTAGGCCACTTTGTGTAAAGATGTGTTGTAGTCCATAGTGGTCCGTTTCTAGTTCAAATTTCCATGCAACAAGGTAGTGTCTCCAAACCTTCAAGTCATATACGATGGCTAACAACTCCAAATCGTATGTCGCGTAGTTCTCCTCATGCCTTCAAAGTTTCCTCGAGATGTATGCGATTACTCGTTTGTCTTGCATCAAGACTCTGCCTAACCCTTCCTTGGATGCGTCAGTGCATACCAAGAATTTCGCGTCCATGTCAGGGACCTTTAGTATCGGTTTTGTTGTCAACAACTCTTTGAGCCTCCCAAATTCTTCCGCTCATTTCTTGGTCCAAACAAAATTCTTGTTCTTCTTCTGCAATTCCGTGGTCGGATTTGCTATCTTTGAAAATCCCTCGATGAACCGTCGATAGTATCCTGCTAAACCCATGAAGCTACACACTTCTGGGACATTCATCGGCGCAAGCCATTCCATAATAGCCTCGACCTTTGCTAGATCCACGATGATACATTCGTCAGAGATGACATGCAATAAGTAGTGAATCCTCGCTTGATAAAACAAGAATTTTGACAACTTCCCATATTATTTGTACTCACGCAGACACTATAGTACCAAGAATAAGTGCTCGTCATGCTCCTCTGTCGTCCGAGAGTAAATCAAAATATCTTCAATGAATACTTGGATGAACTTGTCTAAGTACTCACAGAACACCTTGTTCATCAAACTCATAAATACCCCTGGAACATTTGTCAGTCCAAATGGTAAAATAGTAAACTCGTGATGACCAAACCTCATCTTAAAGGCGGTCTTAGGGATGTCATCCTCCTTGACCCATAACTGGTGATACTGTGATCGCAAATTGATCCTTGAAAACACCATAGCACCCTTCATCTAATCAAACATATCATCAATCCTCGACAACAGATATTGATTCTTGATCGTTGCCTTGTTCAATTGATGGTAGTCAATGCAAAGTCTCCATGACCCATCCTTCTTCTGTATGAATATAACAAGTGCACCCCACGGTGACACACTCGGTCGTATAAGTCACTGGTCCAACAACTCCTTCAGCTGCATTCTCAACTCTTGTAACTCTGGGTTCGACATCCGATAAGGTGTTCTCGCTATTGGTTCAGTCCTCGGTTTTAGGTCTATGGTAAATTCCAATTCCTTCTCTGGCGATATCCCAGATAACTCCTCCAGAAAGACATCTGCACAGTCTCTCACCACAGGAAGGTGTTATATACCTTCTGCTACTCCCTTCTTGTTTAATGCAAGGATCGCATAAAGCTTACATCACTTGCACAAGCTCTTCCATAATTGCAAGGAAGAGATGAACCTCAGGGAAACTCCATGGTTCTGTCCTACAATCACGCGTCTCTGACCCTCATCATATAGCCTCCCAACACCACATGGAAACATCTATAAGCTAAGGATAATCATCCACAATCCCAACACAACAGCCTTGACGACTAGTATTAGAACCTCTATGGCGTACAAACCAAACGCATGAAGGCGTACAACCAAAAACACCAATAACAACTACAATGAACAACACCCACAACAGGAGCACAGTCTCTGACAAATTTATCGTTCTCCTCTATTCATTAGGGCATGCAATGATCCCCTCATCAGGGATCATGCCGTCGCCAAGTGATAAGCATGACAACAACTGTGGCACAACAACATCACTAAACCCTCAACACCAACTAAATTCAACGTGCTAGGAGATCAATTTAACCATCCCAACACATGATGATTATCCCTAGCACCCAACCGACAATTCAACAAGAAGCAAGGAAACCTGATGACCACAACATTCATAGAACACATTAAATTCCTTGTGTAACTATTTCTAAAGCAACGTACGACACTCTGTACACCTTGAATAATCATTATCCCAAAAATTAGCTTAGTGTGACTGTTTCCAAATCCAAAACTAGGCGAGCAAATTCCTGAGGAGGAATTTGTTATCTTCCAACTGGAACAAATAGGAAACGTGCCTTTAAAACATGATAAAACACCTTTTTTAAAACTGAAAAAATGGTATCTTATAAACTGAAACATTAAATAAGATTGTTGTCTACTAGATCAATGTTGTCATCTTATGATGGGATGTCTAACATATCAAAATCAAAACGCTATACAACCTATAAACAATGTCACCATATATAAACTCTAACTATGGGTATGTAAATCACAGTCGAGGATATGGAAATAATAATATCGCAAGGGATATATATATATATAGGGATATAATGCATTCATTTTATTGTTATTATTAGGACCACTATCATTATATCAATACTGGATATATGGAAATCATTAAATCACTATCATTAAAAATATAGCAAGGGATGTAATGCAATCATTAAATTGCCATCAATACATGAATTATTCTGTTTTAAGTATAACTTGTTGTCTTTTAAATGTCCTTGCTGAATTAATTGGATACACTAATGTTGTCTAAAAACATGATGGAAACATGGTCTAAATATGTTGAAAACATAGTCTTTATATACGCTGAAACGCAGTCCAAAATGCGTTGAAAACACAGTCTATTAAATCGCTATCAAGATAAAAAGAAGAATGCAATAAAATTTACCGAGGGATGCAGACATTAAAGGTGTGACTCCCAGAGTAATTACATGATAAAGATGGCTGAAATACGCGTATGAATTCATTGTCTATAATAAATGGACTTAACTCTACTATTAACTCTCTGCCAACATCCATTAAATTAGCTACCACATGATATATATTCATTGGCATCTAAGGTGTGAATATAAAACACATGGAATGAACTCAAATGCTAGGAACCCTGTGGCAATGCAGACGCATCATAAAAACACCCTCACTCAGGGAAGATATACTGTCATAACACAGTCAACAATTAACTAAAAATTACTGTCAACACGCAGCCCTACACTTAAGCACATGATGATAAAAATTCTCTGTGCAAAATCATTGAGTTGTCTGGTCAAAATATTCAATCGATGTCCGAATTTTTCTATTACTCCAAATTAGTCGTTGGCTGCTTTATTCCTCCCAATACTCGCTACCTAAAATCAACAACAAGGGTATCATTGGACCAAATATAAATGTTGTCTAAGAACTCTCTAACTCTTCACTGTCAAAATAGTGTTGATATAATGTTGTCTTAATATATATTAATAATAATGGATTTCATTGGTATATCACAGGCATATCACAAGGAAGTTGTTGGTGAACGTGCAGGTGTTACAATGATATTCTCTATCCAAGATTTATCTTTAACAATTCTTTCGCCCAAAACACATCCTCTAGAGAGAAACTATGTGACTTGTGTTGGGTAATATATATGTGGCTTGTCCAGGATAATATAAAATGAATTGAATCGAAATGTAAGTTGATTAAGAAGAGGGAAGAAACAAAAGATTCTTTTTATATTTCTCGTGAAGGAACATGAGAGATAATAACACAGAACAAAAGCAAACAAAATGGTGTTTGGACAAGTTGTAGTAGGGCCTCCAAGATCTGGAAAAATTACTTACGCAATGGCATGTCTCAGTTACTCACACTTATTGGCAAGAAGGTAGCAATGATCAACTTGGATATTGTAAATGATGTTTTTCCCTACGAATGTGTCATCATCATTGAGGATCTAAACAAGGTCGAAGATGTAATGGCTGAACATTGACTTGGCCCTAATGGAGGCCTGGTTATTGCATGGATTACCTGGAAAAGAACATAGACTGGTTGTAGTCTAATATAGAACCTCTTGCAAAAGATCACTACTTTCTTTTTGACCTTCTGGGACAGGTTGAGCTCTTCACTCTTCATTCAAATGCTGAGTTTAAAATAAGAAAAATGTGGAGCATGTTGAATTCGAAGAGAAGAGATAAGTTTTCTTTCACACGATAATAAAACGTTGAATTTAACCTAAGAAGAACACTGATTTGTATCACGAGAATCGCAGTAAAAAAATAGGGAGAAATTGCAGTAAAAACTATAGAAATAAAGGGTAAACTCGCAAGGTAAATTCGCCAAGGAAATGAAATAAATTGCAGAGGACATTTCGCAGGCCATATGGATTGAAAACGAAGAGCAATCTCGCCATCTAATGTAATCATTTGCAGAAAAATCATGGTTGAATGTATTCAAAGCGCAGAGTAGAAATTAGGGGATGCAGAGTTAAAAAAAAAAAAAACTTCGCCTCAACCAACAAATTGCAGGGTTAATCAATCGCATCAAGGTGCAAGACAACACACTACATGGAACAACCAACAGGGCTAGACGACTAGCAGGAACATCCTTCGCTCATCATCCACGCACATAAAAGCAGGGCGTTTAGATCCATAGGTCTATTAACACCGAAGTGATGACCTTAGATCAGGCTCCTCATCGACTTCTCAGGCGTGGACTGGTGAGTTAGGGGCAAAGGAAAAAATATAAACCGAAAACCATCACAAATCAATAAAACCATAGGACAGTCAAGACATGCAGGGATCGAAAGCTAAGGGAATCAATCAACATCGAGCTTAAGGCTATGGGGAAAATCAGTCATCAATTATAATGTTAAGTCAATCGTTTTCTTTACCCAATTAAACATATAGACTAAGAGCGTAAAGTACACTAATAATCTACCATGCAGAAATAAAGGAAGTGTATTGTATCCCAAGTAGCTCGCTCTGAGTTTTTGTCCTGCGTGCTCCGTGCAGTTCCTGCTTGCCAACTGATGAGACTTCACCAGTACCTCCCAGCCAACACTATGGGTACTCTTCTTCCCACTTAGCTCTCTGAGCCGCAAAGGATCCACACATACTAATTAGAGAATCAACTAGCTCCCAACTCACCTCGCAGGGCTGAGCTACCACTCCTCACCGAGCTGGGTATCCCAACTCCCACAAGCTAAGTCAATAAAGTCTAAAATTCTGTAGCGTAACATTACACATGAAAAAAAAGTCCCATCATCCTTCTCCTCCCTCCATTATATAGAGTTTCGAAGTCCTTTACTTTCCCAAAATCCCATTTAATTTAATGTTTAATAATTTAATTCATAAAAATCCTCCCTGTACATGTGTCACCCATCCCCATCAGTCCTCCATAAATTAATTTCAATAATTAAATAATTACCCTTATTTCCCTCACCCACCTAAAATCATTCCTAGAATAGCTCGTACGTGTCCCCATGTTCCCTTACAAGTTTTAATGACTTCCTCCCTTACTAATTTACTAGTTGAGTTAATTTAGAAAGTTCTTAAATGCTAGATACCTTACTAAGTTAGACTTTCTATTTTTTCCCTTGTCTTTCCCCTTTCTTTTTATGTTTCCCTCTTTTTCCTAGTTTTTCTAATTCTTTTAGATTTCCCTCTTTCCCTTTTCATTTAAAATTCAAATTGGCAGGTGTAGAAAATTAACTTTTTCCCTTTTTGCTTTTTAGTTAATAAATTTTTAATTAACATATGAGACAAAATCATTATTTCCCCTTTTTCCTTTTTTAAATTTTATCCCCCAAAAGATTTTTATAAATTAAAAGAATTACTGACCCCCTTCTCGACACATGATTAATGATGATTATCATTTTTATTTATTTATTTATTTATTTATTTATTTTTATTTTTATTTTTACATACATATTTTTCCTTTACCGCAAGTTTCACCTAGACCTAGATTTTAATTTTCGAGGCTGGGTGACATTTTATTAGGGAAATTGTTTTAAATTTTTCTTATCACGTTATTCGTCCTAAGGCCATCTAGTTTTATTCATTTATTATTTAACAACGCGATGTGCCCTTTAGGATGCATTAGGTGCTCCAAGGGTGCCACTCACCTCAATCTATTTTTCTTGCATGACGTGCCCTTCATGACGCACTCTGTGCTCCAATAGTGCCACTCACCTCTTGACTAACTTGGTAGACATCAAAAACCCCTAGAGTCAATACTCCGCCAGGTGATCTTGTGGGATACTAAGGGCCTATAAAGAATAAGGTCCCTGCTTTATTGCGTGCCCCTTAGAATCATTGTGAGCGACTATCGCAGTCTTCCCTCACAACATCGTGGGTCTTCTCTAACTAGGTAGTCATTAACCTATAGTTCGAGCCACAATGGGAGTGCTAATAGGTTGTGGCAGGGCTGTTTTTCACACCTCTCCCTCAACATCTATAGTATTCGTGTGTGGCCCCTCTACTCCACATGTGAGTCTGGTAGGCAAGCTATCGTCAGCCTACATCATCAACGAATCATTTCAGAACATATCCATAATCATATCATCTAATCAAATGCTCAAATTTCATATATACAACAATCAAACCCCAATAGTCCACTCCCTGACTCGATCCAGAGTCCAAGGGGTCGCATCGATGCCTCTGCATCCTCGGGGTCCAAAATCCTACACACTCAGGAAAACTGAGTCAATATCATCTGTCTATGTCAATGCAACAAAATAACTTGTTATCAATTCATAACGCCTCATAATCATAATCAAATGCCCAAAAGTATAATAATCTGGATCACTTGCAAGCAAGTGTCCTCAAATAATAAGTTCGCTCAGTGCGCGCAAGAGCGGGATGTTACACGAAGTAAATCCTAACCATCAACTGTTTGGTACACGTGTCCGTAGATTTTCGAGTATTCAGAATTCGACTATTTGGAAGGTTGTGGGTGAAATTTTCTTGGGTGCAGAAAGTCCCGAAGTCCTAAACACGGAGTCTATCCTAACCATTCGTTGCCGGGTAAACGTGGATCGTAGATCCCCTCCCTTCACCAATTCAACGTTTGACATTTCGAGGGTTTGGATGTGATTAAGAGAAAAGAACTTCGAAGCTCGGGAGTTCAATGATCTCGGTGTATTCGTTCAAGGTTGAAAGGTGTGGAGAAAATCCGAAGCCCGTAGTTCCGGAGTGGATATCCACTGTAGATTCTCGTGTGAGGAGGAATCTTGTTAGCCGTCTGATTAAAGTCAAAACCAATGATGAAGGAAGGGGGAAGGTAGGGTCGAACCCACATCTGTTGGTCAACCTCGAATTAAGACCCAATTTGGTCGGTAACACTCCGAGTGAAAGGGAGTGTTTGAGTTAAAGAAACCTTCAGAGTGTCGAAGTCCCGTAGCTCCGAATAGTTCCTTTTTGGGTCAGCATTAGGTTATATCCCGTGGTCACATGCATAACTGTCAAGGTAAAAGGGTTAATTCCTATAGTTAAAATGCAAGTCAAACTTCAGAAAAGAAAAATAAAATGATAGCGAACCAACGAGTTCTAAATTCTTAGATTCACATCTTGACAGAGGCCCTACGATTTTTCCCAAAAATTTGGATTTATAAAAATAAACAGAGATTCCACGCTACTAATAAATTTGGATTTATCAAAAAATTCAATAGATAATCCACGATGTAATTCGGATTTAAACAAAATTCAACAGGGATCCACAATACAACAAAATTAAATTATCATAAGATTTAACAGGGAATCCACGATACAAAATTTCTGATCTAGAATATAATTCGACAGAGATCCCACCATATGAATTGTTTTAGGATTTAAATGAAATTCAACATAGAACTCACGATACAAATTTAAGAATTAATTCCTTAATTTACCAGTGAACAATACACTATTAAATTTCTTTAAAAATAATCTCAACTAAAATATTTGACCATAAGAACTTCAAATATGGAATAAAATACAATTTTTAAAACATAGACCATACACAATATCATTTCAAGTTTTACAAGAGGATCAAGCCACCTAAATTTAGAGTTCGGAAACACTCAAAATTACAACGAAAATTTGAAATTTGTAAGCATCGTAACTATTATTCGTTTGATAGAAATTGTAAGAATTTGTCATTAATACTTTCTATTGATTCTATAGCGGACACACCAAATCTAACATACTAATATACTCATACTACAAATAAATGCAGAATATAAAAATACCGGGACCAATGAAGGTTGTGTAATGAAGATGCCCTTCAAAGTCTTGTGCTCATTTCTTACTTTCTCTTGCTAATCACAAAGACTTCATCGATACCACCCAAACAATGCTCGAGGTACCTCCTAGCCAATGCCTTGACATAATTTCGAGTCATCATTTTCCCCTCCATTTTAACCATTTCTTGATAGAGATTTGGGTAGCCAGGAGCACCCTCTCATTGTTCGCCTTGACATAATTTCGGGCCAGTATTGTGCCCTCCCTTTTAATCATTTTGTGACCAAGATTTGGGTCGCCAGGAGTACCCTCTCATTGTTCTCCTTGAAAGAATTTCGGGCCAACATTTCTCCCTCCCTTTTTTTCTTTTCATGATAGAGATTTGGGTTGCCTTGAGCGCCCTCTCCTTGCACACTTCCTGACAGTAATCGGGCTTGCAATGCACCCTTCCTATCACTCAGTCTAGACAAAATTTGGGTATGCTAAGGGCGCCTTCCTCTTTTACTAGTATGAGAAACCTGCCCAATGACCATCATGGGCAGGTGTACTTCATTTTCCAAAATATTGAGAACTATCCACATTTCCTTCAACTTTGATCCACAATGATTGTACTAACACCCTGCCCCTATCCTGCACATGCATGATGTTTTTAGTAAGGATGATACAACCCACAAGGTGCAAAACCTGACGTAATCTTGTAATGTGTATTGATAATAATTATATATTTGAATGGAAATGGTATTAAATGGAAATTAATGTTATATATTTTCAAATTAATTATTTAGTTATGAATTTAAATTGTCACTATTTATTGAATAATTCGTGGAATCGATAGAATATGAGTATCGAAATCTCTTACAAGTAAGAACTAAACTTTCCTCTTATTTCCACCTTTTTTTCATTAAGTGAATTTACTTATGGATGTTCCGCATTGTTTGACAGTATGGAAAGGTTTTGAACCTATACACCTAGTTCATATTTAGGAAAATGATTCAAGTTGAGCTTTGTATTGATTCATGTATTAAGTATTAAATGGTACCCTTCGATTGCCTCTACTCTACCTCCATGTTAGATTACCATTTTTATTTTTTGTGAAATTCCACTAGGAATAAATACTAATTTTCATTATGTGGAATTCCTCAAGTATCGATAATAATAATAATTTTATAATTGTATATTTGGATATTTAATTAGCGTACCTTTACACCATGGGAATAAAATTGATAATTACTTTTGCGCTATGGAATTAAATTTGATGATTACTTTTGGGCCATGAAAATAAACTCGATAATCACTCTTGCGTCATGAATAAAATATTGATGTGTGATTGGTTAGGAGTTTTCTTACTCTTGCATCATGAATAAGTTGCTAATTAATATTGCGTCATGAATTATTGTTGGTGTGTGATTAGTTAGGAGTTTGTTTACTCATGCGCCATGAGAATGAATTTGATGATAACCCTTGTGTCATGAAAATAATGTTGATATATGACTGTTTTAGTAACTATATTTATCTTGCACCATTAATTACGTTGAAGTATGTTTGCTATAGAAATCAGCTTACTCTTGCACCATTAATTACGTTGAAGTATGATTTCTATAGAAATTAGTTTACTCTTGCACCATTAACTACAGTTGATTTGTGATTGTTTAGTAGATATATTTCTCTCGCGCCATGTGAAAATGTTAATGTATGACTGATAATTTAGACTAGAGTTATGAGTTGTGATTGATTAGGGGATATATATACCTCCTTGTTCCTCAGAACACTCGCCAACCCTGATACCTTAAGTCGTCAAAATCAATCGGATGAATCCCAAGCTTGAGCGTTGCTTATGTGTCTTGGAGGTCCTAACCATGTTGGATAGGTTTCCACGATATGGTTTATTATTATTTATATTTGAGTCGGTTGATTGTGATGTGCTAAACTGCATCACTATTTATGTTTATGTGTTGATCATGTGTCGTTGTTACTTATGTTAATGCATTTACCTTGTGTCGTTATTTATTTGGGAGACGTGTCGCTTGTAATTATTTTAATTATGATGTCGTGTTGATTATGCGTTGCTATGAATTATGTGTTGACGTTAATTTCCTAATGCTTTAAAAAATAATTACCTATTGTACTTCATTTGTCATCGTAATAAAAGGGTCGTTACAATATAATAATTAACTTTTCATTATTAAGTTGAATTGAAATTATTTTCTCTTTGGTGTGTTGTTGAATATTTTTCTATGAAAAACAATTAAATTTATGTATGTAAAACTTGGACTGAAGAAACAACTATGTTCAAATAAGATCTACCTACTATATTCTACTTGGAGGAAAGAGACACTTTTAAAGTGTAAGTAAATTTCCTATAAAGCCATTCAAGCATCCAAGTGATCTGTGAAATGACTTCAAAAGTGTTTTATTATGAAAAACTTTGATTGATGTAACGTCCCCTTAATCTGAAGAAAAACTGAGTGAGTATTTGACAAGGAAAAATCACATTTGATTGTAAATATCAAAGAGTAACTCAATCTTTACGCAACATTTTCAAAACTTGTAAAGTATGAAATAAGAAATGCGTCATCTATGCAAATTTGTAAGAACCCTCCAATTATCTAACAACGAGAAGTTTAAGTATACAACGTATGTAAAGTATAAATTATTAAAACTCAATTTACATATACATTATTATTACAATCATAACCATTTATATAATCCATTACTATAATCACTATATTCAAGTGATTTCTAATTATAACCCTTAAATACAATTATTTAACTAAATATTTATAAAAGAAACTTTACCATAATCATTACACATTAATATAATTCATTATCATAAATACTAACATCAAGTGTTTACTAATTTATAAGCTAATATAATTTGTTAAAACAAACTTTTACATACAAATCTTTAATATATTCAACAATCGTTAATATAATTCCATTTTTATAAACACTATCATTACCTCTTATTCCTTAAATATGAGTAATACCTATAATTTAAGGCTACGATCC
>ML780561.1:335049-377399 GCA_009831015.1 Picea engelmannii | reverse complement strand
TATATATATATATATATATATATATATATATATATATATATATATATATATATATATATATATAGGGATATAATGCGTTCATTTTATTGTTATTATTAGGACCGCTATCATTATATCAATATTGGATAAGTGGAAATCATTAAATCACTACCATTAAAAATATAGCAAGGGATGTAATGCAATCATTAAATTGCCATCAATACATGAATTATTTCGTTTTAAGTATAACTTGTTGTCCTTTAAGTGTCCTTGCTGAACTAATTGGATACACTAATGTTGTCTAAAAACATGATGGAAACGTGGTCTGAATATGATGAAAACATAGTCTTTATATACGTTGAAAAATAGTCCAAAATGCGTTGAAAACACAGTCTATTAAATCACTATCAAGATAAATAAATAAAAAACGCAGTAAAATTTATCGAGGGACACAAACATTAAAGGTGTGACTCCCAGAGTAATTACATGATAAAGCTGGCTAAATATGTGTATGAATTTGTTGTCTATAATAAATGGACTTAACTCTACTATTAACTCTCTGCCAACATCCATTAAATTAGCTGCCACAGGATATATATTCATTGGCATCTAAGGTGTGAATATAAAATGCATCGAATGAACTCAAACACTGGGAATCCTGTGGCAATGCAGACGCATCATAAAAACGCCCTCACTCAGGGAAGATATACTGTCATAACACAGTCAACAATTAACTAAAAATTACTGTCAACACGCAGCCCTACACTTAAGCACACAATGATAAAATTTCTCTGTGCAAAATCATTGAGTTGTCTGGTCAAAATATTCAATTGGTGTTTGAATTTTTCTGTTACTCCAAATTAGTCATTGGTTGCTTTATTCCTCCCAATTCTCGCTACCTAAAATAAACAACAAGGGTATCATTGGACCAAATATAAATGTTGTCTAAGCACTCTCTAACTCCTCGCTGTCAAAATAGCGTTGATATAATGTTGTTTTAATATATATTAATAATAAGGGATTTTGCTGGTATATCACAGGCATATCACAAGGAAGTTGTTGGTGAATGTGTAGGTGTTACAATGATATTTGCTATCCAAGATTTATCTTACACAAATTGATTTGTTAATCAATCCAAAATGCCAAAAACACAAGACTTATCTTTAACAATTCCATTGCCCAAAACACATCCTCCAGAGAGAAACTATGTGACTTGTGTTGGGTAATATATATGTGGCTCGTCCAGGATAATATAAAATGAATTGAATCAAAATGTAAGCTGATTAAGAAGAGGGAAGAAACAAAAAATTCTTTTATATTTCTCGTGAAGGAACATGAGAGATAATAACACAGAACAAAAGCAGACAAATGGTGTTTGAACAAGTTGTAGTAGGGACTCCAAGATCTGGAAAAATTACTTACTGCAATGGCATGTCTTAGTTACTCACACTTATTGGCAAGAAGGTAGCAATGATCAACTTGGATCCTGCAAATGATGCTTTTCCCTAAGAATGTGTCATCGTCATTGAGGATCTAAACAAGCTCGAAGATGTAATGGTTGAACATTGACTTGGCCCTAATGGAGGCCTGGTTATTGCATGGATTACCTGGAAAAGAACATAGACTAGTTGCATTCTAATATAGAACCTCTTGCGAAAGATCACTACTTTCTTTTTGACCTTCTGGGATAGGTTGAGCTCTTCACTCTTCATTCAAATGTTGAGTTTAAAATAAGAAAAACGCGGAGCATGTTAAATTCAAAGAGAAGAGATAAGTTTTCTTTCACATGATAATAAAATGTTGAATTTAACCTAAGAAGAACGCTGATTCGTGTCACGAAAATCGCAGTAAAAAATTAGGAAGAAATTGTAGTAAAAAATGTACAAATAAAGGGTAAACTCGCAAGGTAAATTCGCCAAGGAAATGAAATAAATTGCAAAGGACAGTTTGCAGGCTAGATGGATTGAAAACATAGAGAAATATCGCCATCTAATGTAATCATTTGTAGAAAAATCATGGTTGAATGTATTGAAAACGCAAAGTAGAAATTAGGGGACGCAGAGTTAAAAAAAAAAACTTCGCCATCAACCAACAAATTGCAAGGTTAATCAATCGCATCAAGGTGCAAGACAACACACTACCTAGAACAACCAACAGGGCTAGATGACTAGCAGGAACATCCTTCGCTCATCATCCATGCACAGAAAAGCAATGCGTCTAGATTCATAGGTCTATTAACACCGAAGTGACGACCTTAGATCAGGCTCCTCGCCGATTTCTCAAGCATGGACTGGTGAGTTAGGGGCAAAGGAAAAAATATAAACTGCAAATCATCACAAATCAATAAAACCATAGGACGGTCAAGACATGCAGGGATCGAAAGCTAAGGGAATCAATCAACATCGAGCTTAAGTCTATGGGGAAAATCAATCATCAATTATAATGCTAAGTCAATCGTTTTCTTTACCCAATTAAACATACAGACTAAGAGTGTAAAGTACACTAATAATCTACCATGTAGAAATAAAGGAAGCGTACTGTATCCCAAGTAGCTCGCTCTGAGTTTTTATCCCGTGCACTCCATGCAACTACTGCTTGCCAACCGATGAGACTTCACCAGTACCTCCCAGCCAACGATATGGGTACTCTTCTCCCCCCTTATCTCTCCAAGCTGCAAAGGGTCCACACACACTAATTAGAGAATCAACTAGCTCCCAGCTCACCTCGCAAGGCCAAGCTACCACTCTTCACCGAGTTGGGTATCCCAACTCCCACAAGCTAAGTCAATAAAGTCTAAAATTTTGCAGCGTAACATTACACATGACAAAAATATCCATCATCCTTCTCCTCCCTCCATTATATAGAGTTTCAAAGTCCTTTACTTTCCCAAAATTCCATTTAATTTAATGTTTAATAATTTAATTCATAGAAATCCTCCCTGTACATGTGTCACCATCCCCTTCATTCCTCCATAAATTAATTTCAATAATTAAATAATTACCCTTATTTCCCTCACCCACCTAAAATCATTCCTAGAATCGCTCCTAGGTGTCCCCATATTCCCTTACAAGTTTTAATGACTTCCCCCCTTACTAATTTACTAGTTGAGTTAATTTAGAAATTTCTTAAATGCCGGATACCTTACTAAGTTAGACTTTCTGTTTTTTCCCTTGTCTTTCTCCTTTCTTTTTATGTTTCCCTCTTTTTCCTAGTTTTTCTAATTCTTTTAGATTTCCCTCTTTCCCTTTTCATTTAAAACTCAAATTGGCAAGTGTAGAAAATTAACTTTTTCCCTTTTTCCTTTATAGTTAATAAATTTGTAATTAACATATGAGACAAAATCATTATTTCCCCTTTTTCCCTTTTTAAATTTTATCCCCCAAAAGATTTTTCTAAATTAAAAGAATTACTTACCCCGTTCTCGTCACATGATTAATGATGATTATCATTTTTACTTATTTATTTTTATTTTTATTTTTACATACATATTTTTCCTTTACCGCAAGTTTCACCTAGACCTAGATTTTAATTTTCGAGGTTGGGTGACATTTTATTAGGGAAATTGTTTTAAATTTTTCTTATCATGTTATTCTCTCTAAGGCCATCTAGTTTTATTCATTTATTATTTAACAACGTGATGTGCCCTTCAGGATGCATTAGGTGCTCCAAGGGTGCCACTCGCCTCAATCTATTTTTCTTGCGTGACGTGCCCTTCAGGACGCACTCTGTGTTCCAGGCGTGCCACTCACCTCTTGACTGACTTGGTAGACATAAAAAACCCCTGGAGTCAATACTCCACCAGGTGATCTTATGGGAGACTAAGGGCCTCTAAGGAATAAGGTCCCCTCTTTATTTCATGCCCCTTAGAATCATCGTGAGTGACTGTCGTAGTTTTCCCTCATGGCATCGTGGGTCTTCTCGAACTAGGTAGTCGTTAACCTACAGTTCGATCCATGACGAAAGTTCTAGTAGGTTGTGGCAGGGTTGCTTTTCACACCTCTCCCTCAACGTCTCTAGTATTCGTGCGTGGCCCCTCTACTCCACATGTGAGTCTGGTAGGCAAGCTATCGTCAGCCTACATCATCAATGAATCATGTCAGAACATATCCATAATCATATCATATAATTAGATGCTCAAATTTCATATATACAACAATCAAACCCCAATAGTCCACTCCCTGACTCGATCCAGAGTCCAAGGGGTCACATCGATGCCTCTACATCCTCGGGGTCCAAAATCCTGCACACTCAGGGAAAACTGAGTCAATATCATTTGTCTATGTCAATGCAGCAAAATAACATGTCATCAATTCATAAGGCCTCATAATCATAATCAAATTCCAAAAAGTATAATAATCTGGATCACTTGCGAGCAAGTGTCCTCAAAGAATAAGTTCGCTCAGTGCACGCAAGAGTGAGATGTTACATGGAGTAAATCCTGGCCATCAATTGTTTGGTACACGTGTCCGTAGATTTTCGAGTATTCAGAATTCGACTATTTGGAAGGTTGTGGGTGAAATTTTCTTGGGTGCAGAAAGTCCAGAAGTCCCGAACATGGAGTCTATCCTAACCATTTGTTGCCAGGTAAATATGGATTGTAGATCTCCTCCCTTTGCCAATTCAACGTTCGACAGTTCAAGGGTTTGGATGTGATTAAGAGAAAGGAACTTCGAAGCCTGCAGTTTCATATTTAATCACGGTCGTCGACTGTAGGAGGAGTGTGGACTGTTGATCCCTGAATTCTTCGGGAGTTCAACGATCTCGGTGTATTTGTTCAAGGTTGAAAGGTGTGGAGAAATTCTGAAGCCTGGAGTTCCAGAGTGGATCTCCACCGTAGATTCTCGTGTGAGGAGGAATCCTATTAGCTATCCGATTAAATTCAAAACCAATGATGAAGGAAGGGGGAAGGTAGGGTCGAACCCACATCTGTTGGTCAACATCGAATTAAGACCCAGTTCTGTCGGTAACACTCCGGGTGAAAGGGAGTGTTGGAGTTAAAGAAACCTTCAGAGTGTCGAAGTCCCATAGCTCCGAATAGTTCCTTTTTGGGTTAGCGCTAGGTTATATCCCGTGGTCACATGCATAACTGTCAAGGGAAAAGGGTTAATGCCTACAGTTAAAATGCAAGTCAAACTTCGAAAAAGAAAAATAAAATGACAGCGAACCAATGAGTTCTAAATTCTTAGATTCACATCTTGACAGAGGCCCTACGATTTTTCCCAAAAATTTGGATTTATAAAAATAAATAGAGATTCCACGCTACTAATAAATTTGGATTTATCAAAAAATTCAACAGATAATCCACGATGTAATTCGGATTTAAACAAAATTCAACGGGGATCCACAATACAACAAAATTAAATAATCATAAGATTTAACAGGGAATCCATGATACAAAATTTCGGATCTAGAATATAATTCGACAGAGATTCCACCATATGAATTGTTTTAGGATTTAAATGAAATTCAACAGAGAACTCACGATACAAATTTAGGAATTAATTCCTTAATTTACCAGCGAACAATACACTATTAAATTTCTTTAAAAATAATCTCAACTAAAATATCTGACCATAAGAACTTCAAATATGGAATAAAATACAATTGTTAAAACATAGACCATACACAATATCATTTCGAGTTTTACAAGAGGATCAAGCCACCTGAATTTAGAGCTCGGAAACACTCGAAATTACAACGAAAAATTGAAATTTGTAAGCATCGTAACTATTATTCGTTTGATAGCAATTGTAAGAATTTGTCATTAATACTTTCTATTGATTCTATAGTGGACATACCAAATCTAACATACTAATATACTCGTACTACAAATAAATGCAGAATATAAAAATACCGGGACCAATGAAGGTTGTGTAATGAAGATGCCCTTCAAAGTCTTGTGCTCCTTTCTTACTTTTTCTTGCTAATCACAAAGACTTCATCGATAACACCGAAACAATGCTAGGGGTACCTCCCAGCCAATGCTTTGACATAATTTTGAGCCATCATTTTCCCTCCGTTTTATCCATTTCTTGACAAAGATTTGGGTAGCCAGGAGCGCCCTCTCATTGTTCGCCTTCACATAATTTTAGGCCAGTATTGCGCCCTCCCTTTTAATCATTTTGTGATCGAGATTTGGGTCACCAGGAGCGCCCTCTCATTGTTCGCCTTGACAGAATTTCGGGCCAACATTTCTCCCTCCCTTTTTTTCTTTTCATGATAGAGATTTGGGTTGCCTTGAGCGCCCTCTCCTTGCACACTTCTTGACAGTAATCGGGCTTGCAATGCACCCTTCCTATCACTTAGTCTAGACAAAATTTGGGTAGGCTAAGGGTGCCTTCCTCTTTTACTAGTATGAGAAACATGCCCAGTGACCGTCATGGGCAGGTGTACTTCATTTTCCAAAATATTGAGAACTGTCCACATTTCCTTCAACTCTGATCCACAATGTTTGCACTAACACCCTGCCCCTATCCTGCACATGCATGATGTTTTTAGTAAGGATGATACAACCCACAACATGCAAAACCTGATGTAATCTTGTAATGTGTATTTATAATAATTATATATTTGAATGGAAATGGTATTAAACATAAATTAATGTTATATATTTTCAAATTAATTATTTAGTTATGAATTTAAATTATCACTATTTATTGAATAATTCGTGGAATCGATAGAATATGAGTATCAAAATCTCTTACAAGTAAGAACTAAACTTTCCTCTTATTTCCACCTTTTTTTCATTAGGTGAATTTACTTATGGATGTTCCACATTGTTTGACAATATGGAAAGGTTTTGAACCTGTACACCTAGTTCATATTTAGGAAAATGAGTCAGGTTGAGCTTTTTATTGATTCATGTATTAAGTACTAAATTGTACCCTTCTATTGCCTCTACTCTACCTCCATGTTAGATTACCATTTTTATTTTTTGTGAATTTCCACCAAGAATAAATACTAACTTTCATTATGTGGAATTCGTCAAGTATCGATAATAATAATAATAATTATATAATTGCATATTTGGATATTTAATTAGCATACCTTTACGCCATGGGAATAAAATTGATAATTACTTTTGCGCCATGGAATTAAATTTGATGATTACTTTTGGGACATGAAAATAAACTCGACAATCACTCTTGCATTGTGAATCAAATATTGATGTGTGATTGGTTAGGAGTTTTCTTACTCTTGCGTCATGAATAAGTTGCTAATTAATATTGCGTCATGAATTATTGTTGGTGTGTGATTAGTTAGGAGTTTTTTTACTCATGCACCATGAGAATGAATTTGATGATAACCCTTGCATCATGAAAATAATGTTGATATATGACTGTTTTAGTAACTATGTTTATCTTGCACCATTAATTACGTTGAAGTATGTTTGCTATAGAAACTAGTTTACTCTTGCACCATTAATTACGTTGAAGTATGATTGCTATAGAAATTAGTTTACTCTTGCGCCATTAAATACAGTTGATTTGTGATTGTTTAGTAGATATATTTCTCTCGCGCCATGTGAAAATGTTGATGTATGAATGATAATTTAGACTTGAGTTACGAGTTGTGATTGATTAAGGCATATATATACCTCCTTGTTCCTTAGAACAGTCGCCAACCCTGATACCTTAAGTCGTCATAATCAATTGGATGAATCCCAGGCTTGAGCGTTGCTTATGTGTCCTAGAGGTCCTAACCATGCTGGATAGGTTTCCACGATATGGTTTATTATTATTTATATTTGCGTCGGTTGATTGTGATGTGCTAAACTGCATCATTATTTATGTTTATGTGTTGATCATGTGTCGTTGTTACTTATGTTAATGCATTTACCTTGTGTCGTTATTTATTTCGGAGACGTGTCGCTTGTAATTATTTTAATTATGATGTCGTGTTGATTATGCGTTGCTATGAATTATGTGTTGACGTTAATTTCCTAATGCTTTAAAAAATAATTCCCTGTTGTACTTCGTTTTTCGTCGTAACGAAAGGGTCGTTACAATATAATGATTAACTTTTCATTATTAAGTTGAATTGAAATTATTTGCTCTTTAGCTTCTTGTTGAATATTTTTCTATGAAAAACAGTTAAATTTATGTATGTAAAACTTGGACTGAAGAAACAACTATGTTCAAATAAGATCTACCTACTCTATTCTACTTGGAGGAAAGAGACACTTTTAAAGTGTAAGTAAATTTCCTATAGAGCCATTCAAGCATCCAAGCGATCTATGGAATGACTTCAAAAGTGTTTTATTATGAAAAACTTTGATTGATGTAACGTCCCCTTAATCTGAAGAAAAACTGAGTGAGTATTTCACAAGGAAAAATCACATTTGATTGTAAATATCAAAGAGTAACTCAATCTTTACGCAACCTTTTCAAAACTTGTAAAGTATGAAATGAGAAATGCGTCATCTACGCAAATCTGTAAGAACCCTCCAATTATCTAACAACGAGAAGTTTAAGTATACAACGTATGTCAAGTATAAATTATTAAAACTCAATTTACATATGCATTATTATTACAATCATAACCATTTATATAATCCATTACTATAATCACTATATTCAAGTGATTTCTAATTATAACCCTTAAATACAATTATTTAACTCAATATTTATAAAAGAAACTTTACCATAATCATTACTCATTAATATAATTCATTATCATAAATACTAACATCAAGTGTTTACTAATTTATAAGCTATTAATATAATTTGTTAAAACAAACTTTTACATACAAATCTTTAATATATTCAACAATCGTTAATATAATTCCATTTTTATAAACACTATCATTACCTCTTATTCCTTAAATATGAGTAATACCTATAATTTAAGGCTACGATCCACCCAAGCAACGATGATTATTCGCCTCAAACAAATTCACCAAAAGGCGCATTGGAAGAGTTTTTTTGTTTTGTTTTGTTTTGTTTTGTTGAAGAGATAAAGTAATACACAGAAGTGATATTTAAATTTATTGTCCATCATAGATTCATTATAAAAGAGAGTTCAATATAGGTATTCCAAAAGAATACAATAACGGATAAAAATGTTTATTTATAATATAAACATTCAATCTAAGTTATGATGCGTAGACCAGAAACAAATTAATCACCATACAATCAATTATGCATCGATACAAATTTGGCTTTATAAGAAGAACAATATTAAATTAAATTTTATATTATAACTTTCAGACTACGCACCATTCACAAACACAAGTTTCATCAACTGCGAAGTAAGGAATTAATAAGTACAAAGTGTTATACCAAATCCTTCGCCTCATATGCAGAATTTTCATCATTCGATTACGTGATTAATCATTCAATCAGTCTAATGATAACCAGTAAATTAAATTGGAATAAATAAATGTAAATACCATAGCCAGAGAAAGTTTCATATCTAAAGATGTAGAAATTGTTCTTCCAAATGTGGTTGTGTTGCGTCTTCCTTGTATTCTCCTACTAATCCAAGAACTTCACTGGTACTTCCTAGCCAATGCTAGGGGTAATCTTTTTCCCTTTTATACCCCCAAGTCGCAAAGGGGCCACACAAAAGAAACCAAAAACAATAGCTCCAAGATTGCCTCGCAAGGTAGAGCTTCCACTCTTTCTTCAAGCTTGGTATCTCAACTCTCACAAGTAAAACACAGTCCCCAATAATCTTGGCAGCATAACCTTACTAAGAGTAAGTGAACCCATTTTCCTTCTTCACCATTTCTTTTATAGAATTTTCCTCACTGACACATGTCCTCATGCACAAATAATTAACTTTTTAGATTAAATTAATTATGATTATTCATCCACACACTTGTCACACTCTCCCCAAGTTTCACAAGTAATTACCATTTTTATTTTATTTAAAAGCCAATTTCCTCACATTCCCCAATGCATTCCTATTTTTTTTCTCTTAGTTGTCCCTTTGTTCCCTAGATTCTCATTTAATGAGTGTCTCCTAACTAGATCTTAGTTAGAGTTGGAATAGGAGTCTTCTTCTAGTTAGACTAGTGGTAGCTTGACTCTATATACTATTCTATGTGTACACCTATTCTCTCATATTTTATTTCTTTTTATTTTAAAAATCTCTTTTATTATTTTCATGCACACATGTGCAATTTATCCAATCTTTAGATTTTATTCCCCTTTTTCCTAGAGTTTGATTATTCTCCAATATTTTAAATTATGCCATCATTCATTTAGTCCCTTAATTGAATTTAGACTTAGACTTAGGCTTAGACTTTTATTGGGATTTATAATTAATAAATTCATTGTTTAATTAATTATTTTAATCAAACAAGGTCTAATTATTTAAATGTTTTCTAGGCCACCTAGATTTATTGACTCAAGTTTTTAATTACGTAACGTGACCTTCAAGACACACCTCCATGCTCTAAGGGTGCCATTCGTCTTTGACTGGTTTTGGAAGTTTGTCCAGCCCTTGGAGTCAACACTCCACTCGGTCGACCTTATGAGAGACTAAGGGCTTCTAAGGAATAAGTACTCTACCTTATTGCACCCCCATTAGAATCTTCATGAGCGATTGTCTCAGTCTGCCCTCATGACATCATGGACCTCTAAAACTAGGTAATCATCAACCTACAGTTCAAACCATGACGAGAGTGCTAGTAGGCTGTGATAGGGACGCTGCCACACCTCTCCCTCAATGTCTGGTTTATGTGCATGGCCCCTCTACTCATTATGTGAGTCAGATTAGCAAGCATCATCAAGCCTGCATCCACTGATAAAACCCATGTCAATAATCCATGTACATAAATCATATTGTAATCAATAATATGTCACAAGTGCATAAATGAAATACTCAATCAAGATACAATTCACTCCCTGACTCAATCCGGAGTCCAAGGAAGTCCATTGATGCCATCATCATCCATAACCTATCATGTGTCATGCACACTTAGGAAAACTCGGCAATAACATCTGCCAATATATATACATAAAATAATAATAAGTCACAACACACCATCATCATCATATATAATCCATAATCGAAATGAAATCACAATGTACCATAACCGGATCACTTGCACGCAAGTGTTCTCAAAGAATAAGTCAATAAAAGTGTACTCAGTAGAGCAGGATGTTACAATTGAATAAACAAACTATGTGTAAACAAGATCTACTTACCCTATCCTACTTTGAGTAAGTAGATTTCCAATAAAGTCATTCAAGCATCCAAGTGATCTGTGGAATGACTTCAAGAGTTGGAGAACATATTAGGGTTGCTACCAAGGAATCAAGGGCATGCCCAAAGTGTATTGAAGTGAAACTAAGCAAGATGTGCTCGAAATCATATTGCATTGCTTGGCCAACAATGCTTTGGAACCATGATTCAATGAAATCAATTATTGGTTGCTCAAGAATGTTGTTGTCTTTGATTGGATGAGGAGTTTCCAATCTTAGAATATTTTCATCTTTCTTCTTATCCCCATTCAATATTATTGATTCATTGGTAATGTCCTGAAAGAATTCTTCCTTCAT
The DNA here is from genome assembly GCA_009831015.1 of Picea engelmannii. Classification (NCBI taxonomy): domain Eukaryota; kingdom Viridiplantae; phylum Streptophyta; class Pinopsida; order Pinales; family Pinaceae; genus Picea; species Picea engelmannii. The sequence continues at coordinate 365,910 of ML780561.1, read as the reverse complement.
GCAATGGTAATATTTCCCATCATTATTCTCACGATTATTTTCTTCCATCAATTCTTCTTGTTGCCAACATTCTTGTGACTTTTCACCATCGATATGTAGCCCTTGCAAAGCTGTTGCAACATTTTCTACATGTTGGCTGAAATCTTATTGTGCATTTGGTGGAGACTTGTCAATTTCATTTTCAAACTTGTTGCTCGAAAGATCTTCATATGGAGTATATGAAGGCTGAAATGTTCATTGTCTTGTGTCCATATGGGAGAGGGTGGGTGGAAAAACTTTTCAACAAATGAAGTTTCCAACACATCCCACCTGGTAATGGTCCCAAGAAGCAATGAATAGTATCATTCACGAGCATTCTCATGCAAAGTTTTTTGCAAATAATCGACATGTAACGTTGTATTCAAAGAGATTGAAAAAATCACATGTTCTTTTGAATCTAAACATGAGTTGCTCTACATCCTCCAAAGTATCAGAATGTGGAAAATATTTCAATAGAAATATCTGACATTTGAAAATCTACTTTTGCTAGAGAAAATTCTAGATCAAAACTGTGTGTGGGGCTTTGAAACATCCAACCATAGGGGATTCACCTTGTTGACCAATATCTTATCATATTCATTCATAAAGGGGATTTTTAAATTGTAAAAAATAAATTCAATATATTGTAGGTATTGGGGGGTAGGGATGTGGGTTATCAGGGGGTGGAAATATTATTATGGGCTTGAAAATAATTGTAAATTAACAGAACTTTGGCTTTGGGATAAGAAAAAAATCCTCTTTCAAACTCTCGTCACTCCAGTTATCTTATATGGATGTGAATTTTAGAGTTGCAGTATCTCTAGAAAATCCTCGAGAAAGATAGAACATATCCAAAAGAATTTTATAACTTATAATCTCAAAATTAATGGCAATACACCCCATCCTATTCTCCTCATAGAATAAATCCTTTCCTCCATCGAGAGAATTTCTATGATTAGATATCTAACTTACAAGAACAAAATAAACAACATGGACGATAAGAGGATCCACAAAATTGCTTCAAACTCTAGCCAAAACCCCTAGTGGTTCAAGCAAGGATGGTGTAAAGATGCCAAATCTTGGTTAAATCATTGGGGAATACAAGAAGAATCCATCATGCATAATACTGATAATATTACAAATATTATCACTTCTAAATTTAAAGATAATATGTGGTGTGATAAATAACTAGAGGATAAAAGGAAACTAAGATACTACAAGGAGGTGGTCAACCCTAATTTAGAAGATGAAAAGTAACTCTCTATTTTGAGAAGTGAAAAGAAGAAAATCAACTTTTATAAAATAAGAACAAACTCTCACAAGCTACATAGTGAAACTGGGCATTGGACAATTCCAAAAACACCGTGGGATGAAAGAATATTCCATCTTTCTGACACTAAGAGGGTTGACGATGAAAAACACTTCCCCTTAGATTTCCCTACCTATTCCCAAATTAGATCCCAATTTAAAAATATTATCCACAATACAGACCTTCCTAACATCCTAATTCATCAAAACTATGATGATCTTGGAACACTTATCTCAATGATTTTTGAGCACATAAATACGATTTTAGATAAATTGAAGTAATCTCTTACCTTCATAAGGTTCAATAGACCAATTGGTCTCAGTGGACATTAATCATAATAATTGTCATCATGTATTGTGGGGTATAAAAAGGGGTATATAAAATAGGGGTTTATTTTATTGGAAAGATGTATTGGAAAGGGGGTTCAACAAAAAGATTTTAGAGGTATTTATCAATATCTAATGAAATTAGGGGTATTATTTAATATCCCATGAATGCAAGTGCTATGTCACAGTTTCACTCAGTGAAGAACCTGTGCATCTAACGTTTTGAGTGGACACTCCATCCATCATCATCGGCATAAAAAGCTAATGTGTTGTAAAAGAGTGCCGAGGTAAGTAAATATAGATGAATGGAGACAACTGTTACCAAATTGAAATTAGTCATTGTTATTAAATAAATTAGTAATGGTCATATATCAGATGAAAAATAAGAATAATTAAAAGTGAATGATGAAACTTATCATTAATAAATTGATTGGTATTAGCAACGATAATATGAAATAAGGATAATTCAAGGTAAAGAATGTATGAGTAATAAAGTATTCAAATGTTATAATAATGAATTAGAATAATAATAATGATAGAAAGTATTTGATTGGTATAATAATGAAAATTTAAATTAGGTATAAAATGACATTTGATCTACATGTTTCTCTAGCATTATGACTAACTGTGAAAACTTGCATACTCGAATCTATGTTTGGCATATTTAAAGGGCTTCTATGTAATCTCCTCTTTCGTTGGGTACCTATTCCCTTTAATGAGTCTTGTAAATCCATTGATGGGCTTTGTGGAGAAGGTAAAGGAGCATCACAACATGAAATAAATTCTTCATAGGGGGCATACTATATATCTTCTTAAGATTGTTGAATCCTTACAATGGAGTTGCTAGAGCATTAAGAGTTATTTCAATGTAATTGTCGGGAAGTTCATCCTCCTGAATATTTGATGGTTTTTTATTCTTAAAATATTATGTTATTTGACTTGTGTCCAAAAATCCAAGAAAATTACCATTGAGGTCATTCAAATATCTCTCAATAAGCTTTTTATAAACCATGCGCATCTAGAACAAGTAGAAATATTTTTTTTCAAAACTTTGAACCATGGAGACTTTGGTTCATCAATCATATCTGAAACAAAGCCTCAAATATATTGAAAATAAATCATTCCCTAATTGATTCACCGAAAATGTTGATGTTTAGACTGGTTAAGATCTAAACAACAACCTGACGAGGATAAAATATCCCCCTATGTTTTTATAGAGGTGGTACTCCTATGTATGTTCTAAAAGATATATCTTGATGCTCTTGGATTGGGGAGAATGTTAGACAACAAACCCCAAATATTTATTTCTTGAATTTGTATATGGAATGGTTCTTGATAACTATATTTATTCTTGAATGTACCAATCAACTTATTAACAATGAAAATATGAAGAAAGGCTTCAACATCAAAATAGATACATGCTCAACTTCATTATTACAACCCTCTAAAATGCATGCAAATTGAATATGCATTTGTGTCTTCTCAAAAGAAAAAAAAAATGAAATGGTATTTATCATTTCAGAGAAATTTAAAAGAGTATTGCATTTAAAACATAAACGAATATGATAGATGCACCTCAAAAATCTCATGCTCATATACTCAGAGTTTCAGAAGTCATTGAAATTACATCTCAAAGTAGTTCCTTGTGGAGTTTCATAAAAGATATTCAACAACACAAATCATTTCAGCAAACTAATTGACTAATGCTCAGAAATGAAGCTTGCCAAATGCAAGGAATAAACCTCCATGAATCATTTAGACAATCTCGTCTTACATTTATCAATAACACATATGGATGTAAAATACTCCATGATCTTTTTAGAGAAAGAGTCTTGGAATAATACAAGAAAAATACTAAAAAATCTCAACCTTATGTCCAGTTCTGAAATACAAGCACAAGGCCTTGAGAAAATAGTGTAGAAGAAGAAGAAGCAAGAAAATTGGAGATCTTTATTTGTTTCTCAGAGACTTGGCTACATGTTGATGGTTGGGACTTTTCTATTCTGATCTTTTGATTGTCCTTCGACCCTTTCTTTGATGGTGCTCTATCTCTTTTAAAATCTACTTCCAATGCTTCTTGAAGTAGTTAGGGTTTTGGTCTTTCTAGGAATTTCCACACGCTTTTATCTTGGAGTAACCAATTTTATTAATGCATTATTAAAGCCTCATTAATGAATTTATGTCATTGTTTCCTTGAAGTGGGGACCATTTCGTCTTTAATAAAAGTTTTTAAATAAAGTTTTATTTTCAAAATTTAAACTGGTTTCCTTTTAAAAAAGTGGACTGTGTTTTAATTTTTTGAGAATGATATTTGACCTTTCAGCCATGTAAACCTTTCCAAGAGTAATATTCATCATTCCTTCTTTCCAACGAGTCCTCCTGAGTGAAATTTGAAGTTTTGGATCTCAAGTTATAGGCTCAGGAAGTTGAGGTTCCAAACAAATTTACTAGTAAACCACGGAAACATAACTGAATATTATTTTAATGTCTAGGAGAAATGTGACTAATTTCAGCCCTTAAAACATAATCTGTTGTCATCCTTGTCAAATTATCTTTCCAACTAGGTATAGTTTTTCCAAAACCAATGCCTAGATCTTGAGTTATGACCTCTGGAAGATCACTGCTCAATAGTCGTCCATCAAGTTTGTGGGTTATTTTGGGTCGTTGATTAAAATCTGAATTTTAAAATACCATATGCATTATGATAATTGATATTATAATGTATATATGGTAAATATTCCCATGTATTTCATGTGGAACATAAGGAGACTATGGAGGTCGAGACTTAGGAAAATCATGACTTAATAAAGTTTTTGATGGCCCACTTGCCAAGTAAACATCCTTGCCATTGCCCAATCATCACCTAGTCATCAGTCGATCAGTGTCCAATTAGCACCGAGTCATATCCGATGTGTCACAATGTCATTGTATTCCACATGTCATAGTTTCATTGGCTACCACATGTCATAGTTAGATAGGGTGCCAATGAAAGGGTAAAAATTTAGGAAATAAGTTAAGGGGGAGAATGGGAGGACGAGAAGAGAGGGGGAGTAATGGAAGGTCGGTGGAGTATGGTGGGTAATGAGGGTTGTGGTACCGTGAGGGTGAGGGGGTATGGATATATAAGAGGGAGGGGCATCCGAACTCGTGGAGGAGAGAGGAATGAGTGTGGAGGAGTGATGATGTAGGAGAGAGGAACATATGTAGAGGAGGTTGTAGGGATGAAGGGGTAAGGAGGGTGTATCCGAACTTGCAGAGAAGAGAAGTAGTGTAGAGAGGGGGAAATGAAATGAAAAATTTACTAAGTATAGTATAAGAAAGGAGATATAGTATAGGAGAGGAGAGGAGTATAAGAAATAGACTAAGTTGTATAAGAGAGGAAAGGAGTATAAGAAATAGAGGATAGGAGTTTAAGAAATAGACTAAGTGAGGAGGAATCGAGTATAAGAAATAGACTAAGTGAGGAGGACTCAAGTATATGAGATTCCACATAAGAGATACAACCTAAGAGAGGCTAAGTATAAGAGAACCTAGAGAGGGAGGCTCTCTTAGAGGCTAAGTATAAGAGAAGAGTAAGAGAAGAGGGGAGGCTAAGTATAAGAGAAAAGATGTTAAGTATGAGATATGAGAAAAGTGAGGAGAGTACTTAGTCAAAAAATGGAAAAAGGGATGGTGAACACTTAGAAAAATTCTTCTTCCTTTTTACAATTTTGTAATCTCTTTCTTTCGGACTTCTTGACAAAATTATGAATATCTTGGGCTTATGGACTTGGATTTTGAATCCAAAAAATGTGTCATGAAGTTGAGACTAAGGGCTATGCCATCAAATGATAATCATTCAAAATTTGCTTCTTTTGATATCAAGAAAAAAAAATTATTCCAAAGGGAGGAAAACCGAGGTGACCAAATGTTTTATCAACAACACCCTATCCATATTTTTGTGTCTCACTATAGACCAATCAAAAACCTTCAACTTAATATCTTTCAAAGCATAAAAAAAATTCCTACTTGTAGAGGACCCAATTCCAACATCATATGATTTCCACCCTTTGTGAACTAACTCATAAAAATAATTCTACTCCAACTACACTGTGTTGGACTTGAATGGGCATGATGGTTTCTCATTTATCATATCAAGTTGTAGGAATATGAGATTATGGTTTGATCCACCACCTCCGTCAACCCAAGATCTAAACTTATCCACTTTTTGTAGCAAGTTTTATGCAACCAAAATATGTCCAGTATTTTAGAGACACTAGCTCTCCCAGTTCTTTTATTGCTCCAGGTGGGTTTCAAAGTGACCATTTCCACATATACAAGTCCAAATATTCCAATCTTGTGAAGTATTATGACCAAAGGGGGGAATATATGGGGTTAAATGTATATGATATGACCCCAAGGGGGGGCATATATGGGGATAAATATACATGTAATGTGTAAATGTATAGCTAGTAGGGTCAACCTAATAGTAAAGGGGCCTCATGTGTAGTGTGTGAATATGTATATATAGCAATCATGTATTCATTATTGAGGACAGGTGAATTGTGATGTATGAATGTAATTGGGTATTTGGAGGAGGTTCTCCTATTATTTAAATATTTATTGTGTAACTCATCTCTCTTATCTATATTGGAGTTGTGCTCCATGTTCACATTGGTGAACATGGTGTGTACTTCTGGTTTATTCTGATATTTTTAAGGTTTTGGATCATAACATGAAGTATGAAATTAGCTTGTTTGTCAGCCCGAGCAATTGTCCCCCAAACCTCCATCTTGTTAAGTGTAAAATTCAGATCACTCCCAATGATAATATTATTATCCTTGATGATCAACAATGAAAAGAAATGATCCCAAAAGAAAGTAAATCCCTAGATAAACTATTCGAATCCATTTCCAGAAAATCCCATTCTTTAAAAACTTTTTTAAGGTTCCCAACTATCAACTCCCCCTTGCACATAGTTTCCTATAAAAGTAGGATATCATGATGTTCTTTTTCTACTACTTTATACAAGGAAATAATTTTATTTGGGTTTCCCAAACCTCTTGCATTGAGGTATAGTATTTTCATTAAGGAACTGGTGTGGAGTGTTACTTGTCTCTTAGAGCCCAATAAATGGATTTTCATTTTCCTTGTTGTACTTCAATAACATCCTTAACTTTTGCATCTTATAAGAATGATTTTATACCAACTGAACCTAAGCATACATCCTAATTCCTATGTTCTAATCCTAGTTGTAACATCCTCGACCTTCCAACAATACCGACAATGCCACTACTTAGATTTGACTTAGCTGCAATACCAAACTATAACATCCTCGACCATTCAATAGGTCGAGTAACACTACCACGTGACACATTCACATATAAATATATAACATGCATTTTAATCGAAATAAAACACATAACACAGAGTTACTGCTACCATACAGATTCAAATGTAATAGACAGTAATTCATATACGCAACATAATACATGATAACATTCAAGCATCACAGGCATGCATAACATAAAATTAAGCACATAAATGATACTTATATTTTAACTGGAATAACACCACCAACTGTGTGTAGACCTTCCATGAACCCCCCAACCATAAACCACATTGTTCATCATGCTCAGCAGTGGGTCACCCCCAAGCTGGGACTAAGCTCTACCCAGGGCAAGGGAATCCTAGGCTAGGCAAGGTCAATAGAGAAGTCACACATTTAAAGAGGAAGGATTCTCTCCTAGGAGCCACTTATGCCCACTGATCATAGACTCTCATTCCCCACATGCCTGTCCCACCCCAAGAGTATACACCTTCACTATCGCACAGTCCATCGACTGCTTCACTTCCCTTGCCTTGGGCTTCTGCAATAGGCTAGACCATAATTCTCAGAGCTCTGTAGCAGCTACAAGACCCCTTCTAGGAGAACTCACTTCCGCAACACACTCTCTCACCTGGAGAAAGTTTCCCACAATCCTGACAACCTGCCTCTTTAACCAAAACCACCTCCCTCACCTAGAGAGAGTGTTTCACATAGGCCTGAAAACCTACTTCTTCAACCACAAACACCTCCCTCACCTAGAGAGAGTGTTGCACACAATCCTGACAACCTGCTTCTTCAACCACAACCACCTCCCTCAACTAGAGAGATTGTTGCACACAGGCCTGACAACCTGTTTCTTCAACTCCGTTCCCAAACAAGGAGGACAACAACAAGGCTCAGCAAGGAACAAACGACGGAAGAAAACCACACTCAGCCAAGGGACTGCATGGCCACAACATCCCATAGTTATAACACACACGACATAGACAAATATGAGGTGCTCGGGCTTCACAGAAGACGCGAATCAGTCCACGAGTTCTCACTGGGTTCAGACGGAGGATGGGAGAATGGACAATGAACAACCTTCCAATGAGGGTTTCCTTCACTGTGCGTGGGTATACAAAGGCAGACGCAGAGTCAAAATGGTTCAGACACCCCAGATCCTAGCGAACTCAGGCGAAATATGGAAGTATAAGAGAGTGAACCCCCAACACGGCTAACTTCTTCAACTTTAACTGCATGCGCCTAGGTCGACACCTGTCTTCCTAGAACTACATGCACTCTATTTTGCATATGTTCCCTTTCCAGGAACTTAGGACAACACTTGGTCAATTGAGCACCTTAGCCTTTTATGAAATAATAATAAATTATTATCCCCTTTAGAGGTAATCCCCCCCTAGCTTATCCCCTAGGCCCAAACACTTAGCCTCCTCCCTTACCCAACCTTGTGGAAGCTTAGTCCCCCATCAGTCTTTCTTCGTGGTTGGTTTGCACACAATGATGTTTAATCTTTATTAATGTTCTGCATAATTACATATATAAAAATAGGCTCCTGGCCTTTAACACTTAGGCTCTCCAGCCTAATAAACACATAATCCCACCAACGTTTATACACTTGGCTCACCAGCCTATAAACATGATTAGAATTCATAATATAACTGGGGCTCATCCTTGGGGATATTACATTAGTCCACTGGATAAAGGACCCTCGAAAAGTGGAATAGATTCTTTGGAATAATGAATATGCCTTGAAATTGTCACCTTCCCTAGAAGAGGATTTTTTTGTGGAACCAAAGTCTAAGAGTGAGAGGTTTGGAGGAGGATTGTCCCCATAATCCGTAGTCAATAATATTCCTTCCCCCCCTTAAATTTCCTCTTTCCATTATCAAGTATAATCCCTTCAATAATGGAAGGCCAATTCTCCTTTCAAGCCTTCTCTACATAAGAAGAAAAAAAATCACAACTAGTAATAGAATTCCTACCATGAATATGGTCCTTATCTACTTTCTAAATGATAAACACCAACCCATTAGTTGTTGTAATTGGAAGTACCAAATTGGGAGTGTTGACCAGTGTAGATCTAGGCTGATTAGGTGGGTTTGAGGATTTGTGTCCCTCTAGAACACATAGAACGATTGTGACAATGTCATGATTGTTAATAATGGTTTTGGATACTAAACCAATTTGAGTGATAATCAACATAAAAGGGTTGTATGTCCTTCCTCCCTTATCACAAAGAGGGACGTCTAGATCTTCTTTAGGAATTGGAGGAGCCACATGTCCAACTTCAAGAGCCTTTGGATTTGTTATCTCCTTCAAATCAATGGTACCTTCCAAAAGATCCCTAGACTTTTATGCCTCTAGTTCTACTGTAGAATCCAATTGTGATGGGTCTTATAGACAAGTTTGAGACAAATTTTTCCCTCTATCACTCTCTTGATATGTGACAAGATCTTTCTTTTTCCAATCCTTCTAAGTGAATAATTTGAAACTACATGTCCATGTATATGGCACCTTGCACATTGGAAGTGGACATTACAATAATCTAGTGTCTATGTGAAAACCATATCTCCTAGCTCAATGTCAATGGTCTTAGCTAATCCTTATTTAAGGTCAATGTTCACTAGTATTTTAGCAACTAATATTTTGAGCACTAGTTTTGTAGGAAGGGTTAACATACATTGTCTTTCCCAAATAATTACCTAGATCCACAAAAAACTGATCATAACAAAATTCAAGGGGAAAACCTGTAACGCTTACCATATTGAAATTGTTCAAGAAACCTCATACCTCAGATAAAAGTATAAATGCTAGAACTAAATATTTAGGGCAGATGAACCCCAAAACCACTTTCCATTCAAAATATCGACAACATCTTCATCCAAGTGGAATATGAAACCTAGCTAGCCTTGAGTCATGAGGTTAAATGGAAGTCCATAACCTATAATGGGATCCCAATTTTTTTTTATCTAGTCAAATAATGAACCTTTATATATATATGGATACCAAAATATCTACCGATGATAGTTTTAACAACAAAATACAAGATCTGTTTGACACACATATCATCACCCATGTTCACTTTAACCCTGCTTTACTTTCTTTTGACCATTTTTTTGTGAACTTTCCTCATAGAGTTACACCTTCCTCCTTTATTAGAACTCTTCAAATTTTGACTAGATCCCTTAGACAACTAAGTTAGAAAGGTCATTATTTCTACCCACAAAACCATCACCTCCCACTAGAAATGAATCTGGCTTAAAAACTTTGGATTGTGAACTAGTGACAAAATATGGAATTAGGATGTGCAAGCCACCTTCATTGAGACAAACAATAGTCTAAATATCTATAAACATGTCTAGGAAAAGAGATGCATTCAAGTTGATATGTTATGGTCCTCCCTCGACTACCAAATCCACATCAGGAGCCTTATGTATCAAACCTTTCATAGTTACCTTCATAGATGGCCTGCTGACTTGCAAATGTGACTCCAAAAAATCCATTTTAGCCACTTTGCCATCTAATGCTAAGGTCACATATGAAGTGACATTAAGTCCCTTGTGGCCTTCTAAAGAGATGTTATTTGGCTAGCCTCAATATTAGTCGTGCATCCCCTTCAATAAGAAAATGTGAGCTAGTGTACTAAAAAGACACTTTGATTCTTAGTTGGTTCAATGTTGTAGTATACTAGTTGTCCCCCTACCTCTAAGTGATCTAGGGTTTCTGAAGTCTCCATCCATTTTTTTGTATTGCATTTTATCGAATCGTGAGCCACTTCATTAGTTGGTCTCTATCTTCTCTCATTTTGTGCCTACCCAAATATCCTCACATTGCCATTGGGGATCAAGCTCCTCCCAAAGGACCTTGACACACCTTTAGCTCTAATATAGCTATATCTATATCTATATTTATATCTACACACACAAACACATTTCATGCATAAATGTCACATTAAGATGGATGTTATAATCTTTTTAATATTGGGAGGTAAAATGCACCTTACTTCTCTCGATGTAATCAATATATAATCTGAAATATTAAAAGAGTATATTTTAATATTCAAACAATTTCATAATGGATAAGAAAGATAAGCTTAACTTAAAACAAAATATCATAAATATAATACATTTCTTCATAATTATAATTGTTTTAGTTATATAAATTTTTGTATACTTAATAATTTAAATTTATTACAAAATTATATATTTATAATTAAAATTTATATTCGAATTAAAATTGAAAACAAAAATTAAGTTATAAATAAATTTATTTTTAAAAATAAAGTTAATTTTAAAAATTTATAATTAAATTTTATAATAAATAAATATTTATAATATAATATTTATTATACGAAGATGTTAAAAATAATTGCCAATTACATTTATTTGATTAAAAGATAGAACAAATTTAACGTTTTATATTCATTCTTAAAGAATTCATTAAATTTTTTTTAGTGGTTGGATTTTGGTAATGCAAAAAGTTAAGAGTTTCTATCATTCTCAAATTCTAATTAAATTTTTGTATATATATATATATATATATATATATATATATATATATATATATAATTCTTATATGAAATTGTTGTCAAATGCTTTCCAATGTAGATAACAATTGAAATTGTTTGCTTGTCGATAACAATTTGAATATGAATAGGAGGCAATGCTGCTTTTTATAAAGAAGTCAAAATATATCATGGACAATAAAATGTTGTCAACGTCAAAGATATTTATGATGATGAAAAAGTGTATTGTGGAAATAGTGTTTTCACGTTGAACAGATTTATAATGAAAAATAGTAAAGTAGTTGGCATTGTAATGGACATGGGACATGTAAAGTAGTTGGTAGTGTGATATTCTTCATTATGATTTTAGTATGATATAATTGAGATAGGGAGTATAGTTGGGAATATATTTTGGATATATATAAAGAAGGGTAGAGAAAATAATAAAGTAGTTGGTACTCCAATGGTTGAAGAGATGTAAAGTAGTTGGTATTGTAATGTACATGAGATGGGACATGTAAAGTAGTTGGTAGTGTAAAGTAGTAAAGTAGTTGGTAGTATGATATGTTTCATTGTGATTTGAGTATGATATAATTGAGATAGGATTTTATATACATATTTCTTATATAGTTGGGAGATTGAGGATATATTTTGTGTAGTAGGTTTTGTATAGTGTATATAGTTGGGATATTTAGTTTTTCCATTATAATATAAATGTGTATTTTTTTTACTTATAATTAATTTTTATGATTGGATATATAATAATAAGATGATTTATAATTTTATCAATTAAGTTCTAATGAAGATAACAATGTATGAATGTGTGTAAAGGAGAGGGTAAGACATATAATAAAGGTTTAAGCATAGAATTAGTTGTAAGTGTAGTACATGAAGATGCACAACATAGGTTTTGACACATGAAACAGAGTAGAGTAAACGAAGGGATCAATGTTTATTTTTTCAAATGATATAAGTTATAATTTATCATACTATTTAACAATCAAATCATATTTATAAAAATGACTATCATTTTTTTCATGGGAATATAGCACGAGAAACCCCCAGTCCCCACATTTTGTGGATGGTAAACGGGGTAAATTGTTCGGCTTGATTATGGGCCTAACCTGGTGGGGACATCAAGTGAGGCCCTAAATTGGTTCTTGGCTAGGGATACGACGCCAGAACCTCATGCAAGCAAACAACGACACTCATCCACTTGAGCTAACCCACCGAGCTATAAAAAAGAGAAAAAGAAGAAAAATAATTATCATTTATCTTAGACGATAACTAATTAATATTTTGTTACTACCTTGAAAATTAGGTGATAATTAATAATGATAATAAATCCTATATTAGAAAATTTAGAGAAAAAACAAATTTTCAATGAAAGAGAACTTATAACAAAAAAATGATGTCATTGGAAAATATCTTTAGAAATACATAGAACATTTTCTTCAATTTGCTAAAAATCTACAGTACAAATACATTATATACAACATGGTATACCATCTACGTGTCATAAAAAGTGAACCAAAAAAGTCAACTATGAAAAAACTTTGTCTCATACAAATACTTACATGATTTCAAATATAAGTTCACGGTATTCCCAAGAGTACCAATAACTAATTAAAAATGTAGATGTCATGAATATTCTCTGATCTTTAAAATGCTCGATCATCGATTTGGTGAAAATGTTAAGAAAACCTATTATATATTCATGAAAAGGATTTTTTTGTTTTTTTTTTGACAAAAAAGTATAAAACTATATAAAATTATTAACTACAAGTTTTTTAAGTATAATAAAATCAAGAAAACTTTAACCTAAATCTCCATAAAATTTTAAAAATTAACCAAATTAACAAAATCACACTTTATAAAAAGTATGCATAGGGATGTGCAAGCAAGATGAATGGTCGGTTACAAAGTTGTCAACAAAAATCCATTACCATTTAAAATTGGATAAAACCTTTTAAAACATTACATATATCATAATAAAACTTTACTCGTATTTATTTTTTAAAATTTTTATCTATACATGAAATTGTTGTCAAATGCTTTCAAACAATGTACGTAACAATTGCATTTTTTCCTGTTTTCTAACAGTTTAAATATGGCCCCGGATGGGGTGACACGCGACACCGTGGCGGTGACACCAGGACCAGCACTAAGCTCAGGTTTAATTGTTGATGGCCGCCACCCACACATTAGCATTTTCGATGGTGGATGGCCATAGCAGAGGCCATACGGCGGAGGGACTCCTCCCTCGCGTAACCATTTACACCCCCTGCGCACTCAGATTGAAAGCGGATATGGGAGGACAGATGACTCTGGTGTATGGTTATGTGTTTTCTTACGAGACCGGGCAGAGCGGGATTGCTCCTGCTTTGGCTACGCTCTTCGCTTGGACGCTCACCACCTTTTCTTTGCATTATGAGAAGGATTACCTGGGCTGTTTGTTTTTGCGTGTGCCACCACAGAGAAGGTATGCTCGCGCTTCACACCTACTCTCATCCTGGACTTATAGTTTAGCACTACATTTGCTTGGCACCTGCATTCACCCACCGAATGCAATGGCTAGAAAGCGAGGGAGGCCTCGCCGAGGTTCTGCTTGGGAAGCCCAGAAGGTGCAGCGGAGGCGAAAGGAGAAATTAGAACGAGCTCTAGCTTTGGCGTCCTCCATTCTTAGGAAGAAGGCTCGGGCTGAGCGGCGGGCGTTGCTCGACACTATTGCAGAGCCGGGAGTTGGTTGCAGCAGGAAAGACAAGGCATTTAAGCCGAGTGACAAGAAGGAAGCCGAGACCGAGGAAGTGTTTCCCACCTGCGTCGTGGAGGAGGACCCGTTTATGGGGGACCTGCCGAGTGCTGAGAAGCCCCGTGCCATGAAGACGACCAGAGTTTTGGAAAGGGAAGACGACTTCCCTGGTTGCATTGTCGAAGAAATTCCCTGGCCGGGCGACTTGCAAGCAATGGACGACAAGAAGACTGTGGTTGCAGAGGGTGAAGCGTTGCAGAGCAAGCTCGCGGTTGGCATTGGTGAGGCAATGGAATTGAGGACTGTTCCTCCTAGTGGCTCGGGTGGCGGAATGCATGGCTCTCTCCTCAACGATGAGCACCTGGCGTTGGTGTTCGAGCTCCGAGGCCACATGTCAGACCTGGAACATAGGGCCCTCCTCATGGGCCAGCGCATGGACCTGCTCCTCGATGCGTTTTCCGGTGCTCCAGCTCAGCGGAAGTGCCCCCTGTGCACGCAGGCTTTTGCCATTCTGGCAGGGACCACTTGGCCGACTGGCGAAGGCAACAGGTCACCGGGTGCCTAGGTTTTTATAATTTCTTGGTTGTTAGTTTTACTGTGTAAATGTTTTATGTTCATCTGGACCATAAGCACCTGTCCTGGTTTCCTCCGGGCTGGACAGATGCTACTTTCCTTTATGTATTATCGTATAACTGCTATCTGCTCCCCACTTATGCTGGTTTCTGGATACCAGCAGCATTTTTGGCGACTTTAGCCATGCCACTGTATATTTTGTCAAAATTTTGTACTAATCTAATATAGCAGGTACTACTCCTTTTTATTTAAAAAAAAAACCAGTTTAAATATGAGTACGACACAATGTTATTTTTTTTTTAAAAAGTCAAAAGATATTATGAAAAAATTAAGTGTCGTGAATGTCAAAGATATTTATAATGAAAAAGTGTTATATGTTCCCGCTCTCTAAAGTCAAGAGGTATTATGGAAATAAAGTGTCTTCACGTTGAAGAGATTTATAATGAAAAATAGTAAAGTAGTTTTTTTTTTCAATAATAAAATAGTAAAGTAGTTTTTTTTTTCAATAATAAAATAGTAAAGTAGTTGGTAGTGTGATGTAAAGTAGATGGCATTGTAATGGGCATGGGACATGTAAAGTAGTTGGTAGTGTGATATTCTTCATTGTGATTTGAGATGGGACAATGTACACATCTTTCTTATTTTTTATATAGTTAGGAAATTAAGGACATATTTGTGTAGTAGGTTTTGATAGTGTATATAATTGGGATATTTAGATTTTCCATTATAATATAAATGTGTATTTTTTTTCACTTATAATTATTTTTTTATGATTGGATGTATAATAATAAAATAAAAAATAATTTCATTATCTTGACTTAAACAAAAATAGCAATGCATGAATGTGTAGAGGAGAGGGCATGTGTAGGTGGAGGAGATGAATATAAGCAATATATATAATAAAGCTCAAGCATATAATAGGTTGTAAGTGTAGTACAAGAAGATGCATAATAGAGGTTTTGACATATGATGGAGAGTAGAGAAAATGAAGGGATCAATGTTTATTTTTTTAAATTATATAAATTATAACTTATCAAACTATTTAGCGATCAAATCATACTTACAAAAACAATTATCTTGGACGATAACTAATTAATAGTTTGTTACTACCTTGATTCAATAATCTTTCGACCGAAACATAGTTTTTAACGGAATCTGTTAAAAATAAACGTTTCGGCCAAAATATGCTTACCGCAAGAAAAAAATCCATTCGAAAAATATTGTACAGGAATTTCAAGGGTGTCGTCTGCGTCGTTCAATTTGACGTGCAAATTTTCGGCCGAAAAAATTTCTAGCAACATTATTTCGACCGAAAAAATGCCGCTAGGAATTTTAGAGATCCGATTCTCACAAAATTGTTACCCATCTTCATGAGTTTACCCGAAAATTAGGCGAAAACACAAATACACGAGCTGTAACGTACCTAGGACCCCATATGGACACTGTCACTAAAAACCTGACTTCTGTTACTGGCTGGATTTTTGAATTTTCTCCAATTCAGTCCATTAGTTTCTCTGATACGATTTATTAATGAACATGCCATGCATATGAACACAATTATGCAGTCTAATTACAACATACATTCCATGAATAATTGTGTACAATTACAACAAACATGATTAAACATGTTACACACAATAATCAACATGGAAATACACATAAAAGAAAACTTATATTTTCTTGTAAATCACCAATTGCATGTAGAACTCATATGTTCCTCCCAACCATAGATTGTTTTGTTCATTCATTCTCAATAATAGGTCACCCCCGAGTTAGAGCTATGACTCCACCAGGGTAAAGGTACTCTCACCAGTCCCACTAAGGTCATAAAACACTCAACAAAACAAGACGAGGCCAACGACGCCAACTCTAGCAGTAGTTCCATCTCACATCCTCTCATTCCCCACAACCTATCCCACCCAAGGAAGTGTACCCCTTCACTGCTCCACATGCCTTTGACTATCTCACTTCCCTTCCAAGGCTTCAACAACAAGTCATCCAGGAAGTCTCAGAGCTCTATGTCACTTGGAACACAAGGCTACTCAAAGAGTTACAACACCCACTAGGCCAACACACAGGGAAATGTATTTCCAACAATTCTCTAACCCAAAGAGAATTGCTCCACAAGCCTAGCAACCTGCTTTTTCAACCCAATCTTCCAAGGATTTATAGGGTAACAATATCCCTCCATTTTGTGCTCTCTAGTCCAAGGTATGGACGAGGGAATGGAAGAATAGAATGGAAAGAATGAGAATTACACTAAATTCCAACATTATGTATGCATGTTCCTATCTTGACTCTTGTCATTCTAGGAACTACCTTTGACTCCACTTGGAGATTTGTTTCCCTCAGTTAGGAACTTAGGATGAAAACATATCATGTTAGTTAGGACTTAGGAATAATATTATTTTATTTCTTAGCTTAAGTCCCCTTGAATTATCCCCTTTTCTTAGGCCCTTAGCCCCCTTTCCCTCTCGTGGAGTCCTAGCCCCCCATACTCGTTTGTCTTACTTGGTCTACAACAATGATGTATTTTATTAATATATCCAAGTGATTGCATTTTACAATGTTGTCTTATAGGCCTTTCAATATATAGGATCTATGGCCTAATAATCACATAGGCACTCTGGCCCAAAACATATATACCAAGACACTTTGACCCAAAATATCTTGGCTCACCAACCTATAAAACATATGAACATTTACAAATTGGGGGTTCATCCTGAGGGTATTACATTCCCCCCCCCCCTTATTTGATCATTGTCCCCACTGCATTATATACACATGTACAATCAAAATTCTTCAAAAATCTCCAAAAAGATGTGGGTACTCCCCCCGCATGGCATCCTCACGACCGTAACAGGTCCACTATACTTTTACTAGCTCGATGGATTGATTTTGGAGCACCTTGACCTTCATGTCCAATATGCACACTGGTTAAACCTGGAAGTTGCCCTCGCATTCCACCTAAATCACATTCCAATCAATTACATGATTAGCATCAAGCACATACTTTTTAAGAAAATACATATGAAATACATTATGAATGCACATGAATGTAGGTAGTGAAAGCATGTATGCAATAGGACCAATCCTCTCCAAGATTTCGAATGGTCCACAATATCTTGTTGCCAGTTTTGGGCAGCTTCCCAATTTAAGTCAACTCTTCTCAACCTTCACTTTCAGGAAGACATACTCACCCACTTTAAATTTTATGTGTTATTCCTTTTTCTACACAACTTTTCTTCTTGTCTTGAGTAGCCTTTAAATTCTGCTTTATTTTCACAATCTAGTCTTCCATTTCTTTGAGCAATTCTAACCCAACCATTGCTATGTCTGCTAGGTTGTTGCATCTCATTGGTGTGTTTCAGTTTCTACCATATAATTCTTCAAATGGGATCATCTTCAAAGATTCCTAATACCCATTATTATAAGCAAATTCCACTAAATGCAAATAATCTTCCCACTTTGATGGTTTATCCATCACATACATTCTCAACATATCCTCAATCACCTATTGACCCTCTTTGTTTTCCCATCTAATTCCGGGTGATATGTTGTGCTAAAATTCAAATTTATCCCAAATCCTTCAAATAATCCCTTCCAAAAGTTCTATGTGAACTTGGGATCTATGTTAGAAACAATTTCCTTAGGAACACCATGTAGCTTGGAAATTTCTTGCATGTAAATCTCTGCAATGTTAGCTTCTTTGTGAGTTAGCTTCATTGGAATAAAAAGAGCAGCTTTAGTTATCTTATCCACCACCACCATGACAAAATCATGTTGCTTCATTTTTCTGGGTAGCTTGGTGACAAAATCAATTGTCACAACTTCCCATTTCCACTCAGGAATGAGAAATGTTGTAGTGGTTTAGTTGGAGGTCTGTGCACAACCTTTACCTTCTAACATTCTAGACATATGACTATATAATAAACCACCTCTTTTTTCATACCTAGCCAAAAGTATTGGCTCTTTACAACTGTAATTGTTTCCTGGTATCCAAGGTGCCCAACATAAAGCACATTAATTTCCCTCAGCACTATATTTTTCATCTCCTAATATTTAGGTACATATACTATGCCCATGTACATAAGGATTCCATCCTCTCTTAGCTCATAATCTTTGATTTTCTACCAAACATTACCTTGCGGTAATGTTTCTTTTGTTTGCAAATAATGATGATATGATTTTGCAGCTTCCAAAATTTTGTCTATTAAATTAGATTTGTACATTCTAATGGATGTAGCATGCATATCATGCACCCTCCTACTGAGTGGATCGGCCACCTTGTTCTCTTCGCCTTTGATATGATTTATACCAAAGGCATACTCACTAAGGAATTCCAACCATCTAATTTGTCTAGCATTCAAAATTGGTTGTCCAAACAAATATTTCAAACCACTATGGTCTATCCTTAACTCAAATATTTTTCTCATAAGATATTTCCTCCACATTTTTAAGGCATTAATTATGTCTTCCAACTCTAAACCATGTGTGGCATAGTTTTTCTCATGTTCCTTCAACTTCCTTGACTCATAGAAAATAACATGCCCATTTTGGGTAAGGACTCCTCCAAGCCCTTCCTTGTAGGAATCAATGCACACAATGAAATATTCATTTGGATCAACAATATTCAATATTGGTGCACTTGTCAATAAATTATTCAAGTGTTGAAAAATTTCTTCACATCTAGAGTTCCACTCAAACTTCACACCCTTCTTTTGAAAATAAGTGATTGGATATGCAATTCTTGAAAAGCCTTCAATAATTATTCTATAATAACATGCAAGTCAAATGAATGATCTCACCTATGAGACATTATTTGGTGTTGGCCATCCTCTACATGCTTCTATCTTCTCAGGGTTCACTGTTATCCCTTCCTCTGAAATAATATGGCCCAAATAATGAATCTTCCTTTGATAAAATGAGCACTTGCTTAGCTTGGCATATAGTTGATGCTCCCTCAATACTTGTAGCACCATCCTCAAGTGTTGTGCATGCTCTTCTTCAAACTTAGAGTAGATAAGTGTTTCATCCAAGAAGACAATGCCAAAGTTATCTAGGTAATTTCTAAAAATACTATTCATCAAACACATGATTACAACTGGTGCATTTAACAACCCAAATGGCACCACTACAAACTCATCATGGTCATAGCTTGTTCTAAATGTTGTCTTGCTAATATATTCTTCTTTAATCCTAACCTAATGGTAGCCTGACTCTAGGTCAATCTTGGAGAATATTTTTTCATATTTCAGCTAATAAAAAATATCATCTATCCTTGGCAAAGGATACTTGTTCTTCATGGTCACCTTATTTAGTTGTCTGAAATCAATGCACAACTTCAAGGTTTCATCCTTCTTCTTCACAAAAAGCGTTTGGGCACCCCAAAGTGACACAATTGGGTGTATATACCCCTTCTACAAAAGTTCTTCAAGATGCATTTGGTAATCCTTTAGTTCTGGTGTAGTCATCCTATAAGGAGTATTGGACACTGGGGCAGCTCTAGGAATCAAATTGATGGAGAAATATATATCCCTCTTTGGTGGCAACCCCAATATCTCTCTAAATACATCCTGATAATATTTTAAGATTGGATGATCTTCAATACTTGGAATTTTATCCTTAGTTTCCTCTTCCATATGTGATACATAAATTTGACATCCTTTCCCGAAGATTCTTTTCAGCTACAAGGAAGAAATTTCTTTGATAGATACTTCCCTTGGAATACCCTGAACTGTTCTCAAGTTCTCTTCCTCATCCAAACAAGTGAATGCCTTGTTATAACAATATATGAAAACATGATTCTTATCCAACCAATCCATACCAATTAGGAAATCATATGAACCCAAAGGTATGATATTCAAATATACCTTTGTGCTCAGTCTGTTCATGTCCATTGGAAAATCCTTAACCAGTTCATTGATTCTTCTTTTAGCTCCTGTAGTTAACTGAACTAGCCAATATTTCCCATGATTTCTTATTTTAAAGTGAAATATTTCCACCAACTTAAGATCTATATAACTATGACTAGCTCATGAATCAATTAAAATAGCTATAGGTTGATCATTGATCTTACCTTCCACTTCAATCATATGAGACTGAAATTTAGCCTATTTGTTGTCCAAGGCTGCATAGATCCTCGACATTATTATGCCCATGTATTAAAATATATCATCCTCTTGAATGTTTTGCATGGTTCTCTTATCTCCTTGGTGAGGATAATCTGTGTACATGTGATCTCCCTTACAACCCCAACATTTTATAGGCTACTGCCTTGGCCTTTTTCCCAATGATTCTATCATTCTGGGTTCATTTTGAGATGGTTGTCCCTGAGAAATATTTTCAAAGAATGGTGGCCTATATCCTTTCTTTCTATGCTCCATCTTACCTTTCTTCTTGTTAACCCAAGATCTTTTCATCAATGATCAATGTGTTGGAATTGCATGAGTTGGTCCTACCACATTGATGCTTTCCACTTTAGTTGGTAAATTGCAATTTACCTTTTGCCTGTGAGGAATAATTGTGCAGTTGAAAATATTTCCTCATTCTCAACATCCAAGCCTCTGCATATTCATATTTCTTATGCTCGCGATTAAATATAGAAGGCTTAATATTATTGAACTCTCCCTGCAATTCATCGACCCTATACCTTCTTCTATGATTCTTGATAAGAGATAGACTTGGGATTATCTTTTACTCTAAAATTGTAGGAGCTCTAGAAACTGAGTGCCTCGGTGGATAATGATGATGTTGGTGAAAAATCGAGACCAGGTTTCTTGGAGGTTACTAATAAAGGGTACCATTGTAGTCTAAGATCGTTGACATATTCAACCTTCCGCAAAGTAAGGAGGTTTCACTCGAAGCGCAACCAAGACGTGTGTGGTGAATTCAATAAAGGATAATGCATCATTATATTTGACATTACCACATTTAGATTCACACATCAATACACAAATAAATTCATTGATAGTGACTAGACACTAAATACACATGAAAAATGTTATTACACAACATAGAAACCATATATTCATACACAATATATCATAATTTTAGGGCCCAAACAATCCTTTATATCATCAACGTCTCAAAAAAATCATACGATGAGTACATCTCTCATATAATATCTTATGCAATAGAGTCTATTCCCAAATACCAATTATAGACTCTACCCTACTGCGCAAGCATAATAACATCCCCAAACCCATCAAAACATCTACCCTACTGCACAAGCATAGTAACATCCACAAAACCCATCACACAATCTACCCTATTGTGCAAGCACAATAACATCCACAAAACCCATTACAATAATATCACGATAGTAATAACTTGATCCCAACTCAAATAATAGCAAAACTAGAGTATCTCTCCTATGCGCTCATTCATCAACTTTGGAACGCTTTCCTTCGAACCAACCAGCCAATCAACATTTTACCTCGTCACACTACCTTCCTCATTATACCTTTCTCCTGGTCTCTTCTTGTACTTCTTGTTTCGCTACTCTTCCATCCTTTTTCCAATCGAATCTAGTGCTTTTACCTCTTTTCTAATTGCTTGTCTAGCTAGTGCATGGTGCTTTTTGTTGTTTTTGTTGTTGTTACCTTTCAATTAGCTCTTAACTCTTCTAAATGATTTGTGATACTATCCCTTCTCCAAATGGTCATGTAGTTCTTTCCTCAAAACTTTGGCATTTCCCAAAAACAGACATTTCTAAAAAACAGAGGGCCTAAATCTGGTATAGTTTCCCAAGTCAACCTTTTGCTTTCTCCCCATGGCCTTCTACAAACGAAGGGCCCAAATCCGATACAATTTGGAGGGCCTGTTAGGGGAAGATATCATAGTGCTCCACACGATCCTACCATTTTCTTTCCAAAATCAAGGCTCCTGCAACAAGCTCCTGTGTTGTTGTCACATTGGGCTCCTCATGCTTAGTAGCCAGTAGTGTAGTCCATTCAGTGTCTGCAACAAAATCAAGATGTTTCATCCATACATAATTCACTTGCAATGCACGATGGAAGTCTCTGATATATTTCTTGGCTTCCCGAGTATACTCATACACAGAATCCATTATTTCATCCACAACTTGGATCTATGAAAATTTTTCTTCTTTCTCAACCGCGTCAGTGATGTCTTAGGATTCTGCATTCATTTGGTTTCACTGTGTGCGAAACTCTTCGACTGTATTACTTCGGTGTTCCATCAAGACGACCCAATCATTGACCATGCCAAAGAGTTGGCGACATTCATTTGTATGAGCATGAAGAAAGGACCAGATGAGATTTCCCTCCATGACTTTCTGTGTGACCTTCTGCATCATCTCATGGGGCTACTCATTTTCCTTCAACTTAATTGCGGCCATCTCTTGTTGAAGGATATCAATCCTTACAACTATATTTGACCAGGTATTCAAAATGATCTCAAGTCATTGTGGAGGCGCAAATGGAGTGATATCCTCAAGGAGCTTGGGAGAAACTATCTAAAGGTGAGCCAGACTTGGACAAAATTGTCATAAATGACCGAAATATTGGACTCGGGCTGTGTTCGCAACCCATGCTCATGATCCCTATATGAAGTTGCCACAATTATGGCTTGGCACAACTATTGAATATGTTGTGTAAGCTCTTCATTCATCCGTTATGTAGTGAGAAGTCTCTTCTCAAATTGATTTGTGGATGCTTGCATAAGAGTCATGAGTTGTAGTGTAGACCATGTCGCACGCTCACCATTGGTGAGAGGTACATATATGGGAAATTGTGATGCCGACGGCTAGCCACTGAAAAAAAATCATTTAGAAACACTAGGGGTGCCAATGCCGTCGAGACTAGATGAAGTGGCTCAGAAGATGTGTGTAAGCTTATCTTGCATGTTATGAGGGAGCATCACAACCACATATGTGTGCTCCAAGCACAATTCCAGTATGACACGACATTGTTTTGGATCCTGCAGTAGTGGCACAATATGTTGTTTCATTGAGCTCATACTATGAGCATAGTGAGTGTCCTCCAGGGTGTACATCATGTCAATATGAGGATCTGGACCCATTTTCTCCTGCACCTCTGGTACCTTAACTAGTTCAGGATTGGGTTTATTCTCAGGTGGGGTGTCAAGTGGAACATGGACCTATGAATTGTTGGGGAAGGTGGATGAAATGGGGATTGTGGTTAATGTAGTTGGCGTGAAAGGGAAGTAGACATGGGTTTAGTAGTGTTGATATGACTACAGTGAGGGGATGAAGTAGTGGAGTATGGGGAATCTGTGGTCGAGCTAGGAGTTTGGTTAGTGAACTACTCAATGATGGGAGTGGACCGTGTCTTGAATGGTCGGTCATCGATAATAGTGATGATGGGAACAAAAGAGGGAATATGTATTCTGGTGCGAATATGAGGTGAAAGGAAAGAAATCAGAGTGGCATCTGTGATGTGGGGGTCAATGGTGGATTTGGATGGAGAGCCAGTGTGTAGTTTCTTAAGAGGAAAAGTAGTGGCAAAGGATTCATGGAGATTCTTTCCAGAAATAGCGGCATCATCTAAAATGGATGGGAATGGGAGTGGAATTGACTGGGGTAGTGTATCCTCTTCTCCTTATTTCTCTTCATCGTCTGACATTATGATCGTCCACTCTCTCTTTGATGTGGTCATTCTTGTGCATGCAACCCTGGTCTGTACCAGATCTGACCATTGTGATATCGTGGGCATCATATATGAGACACCTGATCTCTTTTGTTCTTTGGTGACTCCAGGCCATGCAATGACCTCCTTGTCTAGAATTGCCTCATCTAGATAAAAAGGCAAAGGAGGAGTGTGAAATATTGATGGATCCCCACCTAAAGGCCTCACAAAAGTAAAATATTGGTTCATGTCGAACCAAATGTTGTGGGTGTGGTGATTGAGTATTAATTGTGGAATCCTCAGTCGCTATGTAGCTAAAATGAGTTCATTGTGCCACTATAGAAAGGCAACGTTGTGGTATTTTGAGTGAGTTGTAGCAGTGCGACTATGCTAGGAGTTTAAGATCTTGGTGATACAACTGTCAGGAGCATGGGAGAGGCTTCAACACTGAGGCGACTGCCACTTCCACATAGAAAATGTAACAAAAAATTAGCCATTATGAAATACATGGCCCGATCATGCACATCGGCGCAAACCTACAACATTTCCGTGAGTAGGTACTTACACCAATTGAAAGGTGCTCCATTTTTTCTAAACTCAACCACTGCTATGACATCAAGTGTTGTAACACCCTGTTTCCCCCAGATTGTAAACATAAATGGACTGGCCAAGGACTATGGAAAACTCATAAATATGAATATGTGATGTAAATGGACCTATAGGAAAAGGTCAATGAATGTGAATAATATTTTGAATTTATTGTAGAACTGCTGAGAGGGGATGTGCAGAAAAGAGACCATGATGGTGGTGGAAGGCTCCTGAAAAGGTGGCGTTAACTTCCACCCTGAAGGAATACCGTATTTGGACTCCACTGGCCTGGAGAACCAAAAGTGGCTCGCTGGCCCCCAAATTTAATGTCTCGCAGGCTGGTAGGCGGGCGGCTTGATGAGGGATGGGGTGGTGAACCACCCATCCGTACATTCGTCAGGCCTGATCGGTGCGAGGGTAATCGTGCCACACGCAACCTCGCGAGAGGATAAGGCGTATGGCAGGAGTGATGGAAGGGCGCAGATGCAAGGGGAACTCTGGAAATTTTTACGCAGAGTAAGTGATAGCAGAGAGGAGGGATTGCAACCTTCGCTCCTGGTCACTGGCAGGCAGAGAGACACAGTCTCAAAGCATCCTGGTCTCAGCTCGAGGGTGGCTAGTGGTAAATCCGTTGGGAGTCGCTGAGCCTACAGTTGGGTGGAAACGAGCACCCCTCTCAGTAGTCATACCCACTTCGGGTGTTATATTCTAATAAGTGTTTTGTATATATATATTGCATCTTGAAATTCATAGACTGGTATATATGTATATATGCTCATAGAACTGGGAAATTGTAAATGATTTCAGTGTTAGAATGTCGATGCAGTGTTTGATAAGAATGAATAGATATATGCTTATAATAGAAGAAACCAAGCATGATTTATGTTGATAAATGGATTTGATTATGCATGAGCTGAACCAAGTCAGAATTCCAGTCCCTCTTCGGGAACTTGTTTCCCTTTGTCTGTTTCCAGGAATGCTCTGGGTTTGATCTCTTCACAGAGATTCCCTTCTTAGAAAGACTTACCAAGAATCGGAAAAAAAAGACTTAGATGTGAAAGCCTGAGCAACCCTGTATGAAGAGGAATGACCCTTTTCAAAATTCCGAAGTAGCCGCGTAGGGATAAGTATTGATCAACGGATGAGATCCTGTCAGGGAACCTGTGGTCATTCATGACCGTTAAATCGAAGGAACGAACGAGGGCGTTAATTGCCTTACTCCTTTTTCCTCTATCTTCGTGGATAGCGAGGAAATCTGAATCGTATACCCAGGCTCCATGAGAGCATCTGGACCGTTGATTTTTCCACATCCAAAGAGCAGTAGAAATGGGTGTGGCATCGAGATTGATCTGAATCGACATATCTGAACTAGGAATCCCGACAGTCGTTAGATTTTTAGGGAGATAGACGAGGGTTAAGCCTCGCGAGATGGGAGTCCAAAAGTTGGATGTTCTAAGTCACGAGTGGAAAAGTCACGAAAGGATCCAAGCCGTCCATCTGAGAAGGACAGGTGGCAGAGATCCAAGGAACTCGTGAACTCGGAGGTTCGGGAGTTCGCAGGGTGAGAGCCCAAATATTGGGTATTTAAAGTCACGAGGATGCGAGAAGCGAGAAGGTAATAACCGTTGGATCCAGATCGCAGGAAGACCGTTGGATCCGCACGTGGGATCGTGTATCAGAGCCTCGCGAGGAAAGGCCCGAGAATTTGGCCACGGGAATCACGAGGTTGCGAGTAACGAAATCCCTCGGGGAAAAGTCAACGAGTTGACTGACCATCGGGTCTCGGGGATCCGAGAACCCAGTATTCAACCGTTGAACTCGCGAAGTCATGAGTCTCGATTCCCCGATAAATCAAGGAAGGGGGATCGCGTGAGAGAACTGTGGGAGAATATTTCCCGATAGGGAAATAGAAGAACCTTGGAGTTCTTCGGGAGAGAAGAAGAAGATCCTGCGAACGGACGTGCCCGTGGCTGGCGCACCTGCGTCAGGTGGGACATAAAACCACGGTTATGTACAGAGAATCTAGTAGGTAAATAGAAGACCTGTGATTCGGAGATTGGCATTTTGCTTCTACAAGCTCTGGGGATTCTCATTGTTGAGAAAACAACGAAAAAAATTTGAGTTATGGTAGTGGCTGCGCTACAAAGTGGTATCAGAGCATGGTTACAACACTCGGCCTGATTGGGCTCATGCACCAGTCGCGCATAAACCTCGTTCGAAACACTCCTATGAGGAGTAACCCCCTAAATTAACTATCTTATCCAAGAATTAAAAACTTGGAATATGAAAACCCGACTGTGTATGCATGAGAAAGAGTTATGAAACTATGCGCACATTATAAAATGAATTTAACCCTGGACTAATAGCCAGCATTTGTCTTTTCACTCCAGCGGACGATCAACCACAGGAAGCTACAAACACAGCATATGGTGACTCACCAAGAAGTGGGAGAAGGCTCCCACAACAGAGACGAGGAGTCTGATGAAAGAAGAGAAATAGGAACCCCTCCAGACCTAGCTGAGGTTGTGAGGAGTCTCATGGTCGAATTGCAAAGTTGCAAGGCCGATAATGAAAGAATGATGAAAGAACAAGAAAAGAAAACTGAGATCAATGCAATTCTACTACAGAGCTTATCCGACCTACAGCGACAAATGCAACATGAACCTGAGATGCAGAATCGTGGTCAGGTCAGTGGCCATACTGAGAGAAGCACGTCAATAAAGGTCCACCCCAGAGGTAAAGGACCAGTGCCATTCGATTCCACTGAGAAGGAAGCTGGTGATTCAGAAGGCTCTTCCAGCAACAGGACCAGTTCCTATTCTCAAAAGAAACAGAAGAAGCAAAAGACTTCTAAGAGTCATAAATTTGAGGAATTCAAAAAGTCCAAACCTCCCTCCTTCGATGGCGAGATAAAGAAGGGAGAGGAAGCTGAGGCTTGGCTACTTGGACTGAAGAAATATTTCAGAGTCCATGACTTCTCAGAGAACCTGAAGGCCCGAGTGACCACTTTCAATCTGAACGAGAAGGCTTCCATCTGGTGGGAAGACCTTAAGAATATGAAAGGGGTCTGCGAGGAGGACCTGTCTTGGAAACGGTTCGAGAAGTACTTCCAGAAGAAGTATTTGTCGGAAAGGTATTTCGACGAGAAGGCTAAAGAGTTTTATGAACTCAAACTGGGACAACTTACTATGGAGGAGTATGTCAACAAATTCCTTGACTTACTGAGATATGTACCCTACATCAAAGCAGAGAAGGCAAAGGCCCAACGCTTCATCAGTGGGCTACCCAAAGAATACCGGGACCGAATCGAATTCGACGAGCCAAAGACCTTAGAAGACACTATAAGGAAGGAAACATATTGTCATGAACAATATGGACATCGGGCAGAGTCTCGTGGAGATTGGAAACAGAAGAGTGGTTCGAGATTTCAGAAAAAGGGAAATAAATCCTCGGGATTGAAAAACTACAAAAAGAACCATAGAATGGACTTTCCAACCCGGAGTTTACTCCAGCAAAACTTTCCCTCATTGGATGGAAATAAAACTTCTGGACCTATACCAGTAAATACTGATAACCCAAAAAGGAAACCTTTGGAATGCTGGGATTGTGGAGGAGAGCATCTCTGGAGAGACTGTCCACTGCGACAAAAGAACAATCGGAAAATTTATAACATGCAGGAAGCTACCACGGTCAATGATGTGGCAAGGAGTGTGCCGCAGATCTATGCAACCTTGGATAACAACCAAGCTGACCACCAAGCTTCAGTGGTGGAAATAGAAGGTATGATCTTCAACCATCTGGTATCTGTTTTGATTGACCCTGGTTCAAATTTGAGTTATATATCCCCTAGAACTGTTGATAAGTGTAAGCTACAGCCACAGAAGCAAACTAAACCATGGTTGGTATAGTTAGCCACTGGCACCAAAAGAAAGGTGGTAGAGGCCATACCATCCTGTCAATTAATGTTGGGTGAATTCCCCACTCAAGCAACCCTTAATGTATTACCCCCAGGATCATACGATCTATTGATTGGTATGGACTGGTTGGTCGCCCATAAAGCCAAACTGGACTGTTGCTATAAAACATTAGAATGTGTGAGCGAAGAAGGAAAAAGGATACCCCTTCAAGGGATCCAAAAACCGGTCTCGGTGAGACAAGTATCAACATTGCAAATGAGAAAGTATTGCCGGAAAGGTTGCCCCCTATATGAAGTACAGGTGTTGAAAACAACCGAAGGTGCAGATCCAAGCCCTGATGATCACCATATCCTGAGAGAATACCGAGATGTGTTTCCAGAGGAGATATCGGGTCTACCTCCAAGAAGAGACATTGATTTCTCAATAGAACTTGCACCAGGAGCGGTGCCGGTGTCTAGAACACCCTACCGGATGAGCACACCTAAGTTAGTTGAACTCAAATTGCAATTGAAAGAGATGATGGACAAGGGTTATATTCGACCCAGCGTGTCCCCATGGGGAGCACCGATCATGTTTGTGAAAAATAAGGATGGCACCCTTAGACTGTGCATAGACTACAAACAACTTAATAAAGTAACCATAAAGAACAAATAGCCCTTGCCCAGGATCGATGATCTATTCGATCAATTGGGAGGTGCGTCTGTTTTCTCAAAGATTGACTTGAGGTCGGGATACCATAAAGTTTGAATCAAGGGTGAGGACATCCATAAAACTGCTTTCCGGACACGGTATGGTCAATATGAGTTTGTGGTAGTGCCATTTGGGTTAACCAATGCCCCTACCACCTTCATGTGCTTAATGAACAACGTACTCAATAAATTTCTAGACAAATTTGTACTAGTTTTTATTGATGATATCTTAATCTACTCTAAGAGTAGAGAAGAACATGAAGAGCATCTTAGACTTGTGCTGCAAGTGCTAAGAGAGCATCAGCTCTATGCTAAATTTAGCAAGTGTGATTTCTTTCAGAAGAAAATACACTACTTGGGACATGTTCTGTCCAAGGAAGGGGTAGCAGTAGATCCTGACAAGATCAGGTCTATCATGGAATGGCCTACCCCAAAGGATGTCTCGGACATTAGATCCTTTATGGGATTGGCGGGATACTATAGGAGATTTATAAAATATTTCTCCAAGATTGGTTTTCCAATCACTGCCCTCCAGAAGAAGGGAACAAAATTTCTGTGGACACAACAATGTGAGGAAAGATTTCAAACCTTGAAACATTTACTAACCCATGCACCTGTGTTAAAAATCGCTGACCCAGAAGCTGACTTCCTTGTGTGCACAGATTCCTGTAAAGAAGGGCTCGGAGGAGCCCTTATGCAGGAAGGAAAGGTAATCTGCTACGAATCCCGAAAATTGAATGAACATGAGGTCAACTATGTGACTCATGATTTAGAATTGGCCGCCATAGTGCATGCCTTAAAAATGTGGAGGCATTACCTCCTAGGAAGGAAATTTATGCTTATGACATATCATTGTGGATTACAATATCTGTTTGACCAACCCAAGCTCAATGCTAGACAAGCTAGATGGATGGCCCTCCTTAGCGAATTTGAATTTGAAATCAAACACATTAAAGGGAAGGAGAATAGAGTGGCTGATGCCCTTAGCAGAAGCATGAGAACAATTCACCTGGCAACAGTGAGTACCTGCGAGACAGATGTCAAGAACATAGTCAAAGAGGCACAAGAAATAAATTCCTTCGCCCGAAATGTGACCCTATACCTACAACAAGAACCCACTGGGGCAAAATACGAAGGCTATCAGATGACCGAAGGAGGTCTACTCACCTACAGAGATAGACTGTACATTCCCAATTGTGACGACTTGAAGAGGTTCATCATGGATGAACTACATAAAAGACCCTACACTGGTCACCCAGGATACCA
>ML780561.1:308205-333977 GCA_009831015.1 Picea engelmannii | reverse complement strand
GCCCAGATGAGGCTACATGGGAAATGGAGGATGCCATGAGATAGGCATATCCGATTTTGTTTACTTCTGTACATGTAATTCATGTTAGTAGCTAAGAACATCGAGGACGATGTTCCTTTTAAGGGGGAGGGAATTGTAACACCTTGTTTCCCCCAGATTGTAAACATAACTGGACTGGCCAAGGACTATGGAAAACTCATAAATATGAATATGTGATGTAAATGGACCTGCAGGAAGAGGTCAATGAATGTGAATAATATTTTGAATTTATTGCAGAACTGTTGAGAGGGGATGTGCAGAAAAGAGACCACGATGGTGGTGGAAGGCTCCTGAAAAGGTGGCGTTAACTTCCACCCTGAAGGAATACCGTATTTGGACTCCACTGGACCAGAGAACCAAAAGCGACTTGCTGGCCCTCAAATTTAATGTCTCGCAGGCTAGTAGGCGGGCAACTTGATGAGGGATGGGGTGGTGAACCACCCATCCGTAGAGCCGTCAGGCCTGATCGGTGCGAGGGTAATCGTGCCACACACAACCTCGCGAGAGGATAAGGCATATGGCAGGAGCGATGGAAGGGGGCAGACGCGAGGGGAACTCTGCCAATTTTTACGCAGAGTAAGTGATAACAGAGAGGAGGGATTGCAACCTTCGCTCCTGGTTACTGGTAGGCAGAGAGACACAGTCTCAGAGCATCGTGGTCTCAGCTCGAGGGTGGCTAGTGGTAAATCTGTTGGGAGTTGCTGAGCCTACAGTTAGGTGGAAATGAGCACCCCTCTCAGTAGTCGCACCCGCTTCGGGTGTTATATTCTGATAAGTGTTTTGTATATATATATATTGCATATTGAAATTCATAGACTGGTATATATGTATATATGCTCATAGAACTGGGAAATTGTAAATGATTTCAGTGTTAGAATGTCGATGCAGTGTTTGATAAGAATGAATAGATATATGCTTATAATAGAAGAAACCGGGCATGATTTATGTTGATAAATGGATTTGATTATGCGTGAGCTGAACCAAGTCAGACTTCCAGTCCCTCTTCGGGAACTTGTTTCCCTTTATCTATTTCCAGGAATGCTTTGGGTTTGATCTCTTCATAGAGATTCCCTTCTTAGAAAGACTTACCAAGAACCGGAAAAAAAGACTTAGATGTGCAAGCCTGAGCAACCCTGTATGAAGAGGAATGACCCTCTTCAAAATTTCGAAGTAGCCAAGTAGGGATAAGTATTGATCAACAGATGAGATCCTGTCAGGGAACCTGCGGTCATTCCCGACCGTTAAATCGAAGGAACGAACGAGGGCGTTAATTGCCTTACTCATTTTTCCTCTATCTTCGTGGATAGCGAGGAAATCTGAATCGTAGACCCAGGTTCCATGAGAGCATATGGACCGTTGATTTTTCCACGTCCAAAGAGAATTAGAAAGGGGCGCGGCATCGGGATTGATTTGAATCGACAGATCTGAACTAGGAATCCCGACAGTCGTTAGATTTTTAGGGAGATAGACGAGGGTTAAGCCTCGCGAGATGGGAGTCCAAAAGTTGGATGTTCTAAGTCGTGAGTGGCGAAGTCACGAAAGGATCCGAGCTATCCATCCAAGAAGGATAGGTGGCATAGATCCAGGGAACTCATGAACTCAGAGGTTCGTGAGATGGGAGTCCAAAATTTGGATGTTCTAAGTCGTGAGTGGCGAAGTCACGAAAGGGTCCGAGCCGTCCATCCGAGAAGTACAGGTGGCAGAGATCCAGGGAACTCATGAACTCGAAGGTTCGCGAGATGGGAGTCCAAAATTTGGATGATCCAAGTCGCGAGTGGCGAAGTCACGAGAGGTTGTGAGCTGTCCATCTGGGGAGGACAGGTGGCAGAGATAGAGAAGATCTCACGAACTCGGGAGTTCGCAGGGTGAACGCTCAAGTGTTTGGTGTCAAAAGTCACGAGACGCGAGGTCGCGAAGCAGCGAAGTGGCAAGAGGCTGTGAGCCATCCATCTAGGGAGGACAGGTGGTAGAGATCGAGAAGATCTCGTGAACTCGGGAGTTCGTAGGGTGAACACCCAAGTATTTGGCGTTAAAAGTCGCGAGACAAGAGGTGGTGAAGCAGCGAAGTGGAAAGAGGCTGTGAGTCGTCCATCGGAGGAGGACAGGTGGAGGAGATCGAGAGATCTCGCGAACTCGGGAGTTCGCAGGGTGAACGCCCAAGTATTTGGCGTTAAAAGTCGCAAGACACGAGGTCATGAAGCAACGAGGTGGCGAGAGGCTGTGAGCCGTCCATCGGAGGAGGACAGGTGGAGGAGATCGAGAGATCTCGCGAACTCAAGAGTTCGCAGGGTGAGAGCCCAAGTATTGGGTATTCAAAGTCACGAGGACGCGAGAAGCGAGAAGGTAATAACCATTAGATCCGTATCGCGGGAAGACCGTTGGATCCACACGTGGGATCGTGTATCGGAGCCTTGCGAGGAAAGGCCCGAGAATTTGACCACGGGAATCACGAGGTTGCGAGTAACAAAATCCCTCGGGGAAAAGTCAGCGAGTTGACTGACCATCGGGTCTCGGGGATCCGAGAACCCAGTATTCAACCATTGAACTCGCGAAGTCATGAGTCCTGATTCCTCGATAAATCAAGGAAGGGGGATCGTGTGAGAGAACTATGGGAGCAGATTTCCCGATAGGGAAATAGAAGAACCTTGGAGTTATTCGAGAGAGAAGAAGAAGATCCTGCGAACGGACGTGCCCGTGGTTGGCGCGCCTGCGTCAGGTGGGACATAAAACCACGGTTATGTACAGAGAATCGGGTAGGTAAATAGAAGACCTATGATTCAGAGATTGGCATTTTGCTGCTACAAGCTCCAGGGATTCTCATTGTTGAGAAAACAACGAAAAAAAATTGAGTTATGGTAGTGGGTGCGTTACAAGTGTGCACTCGCCTCGTGGTTAGTCCTTCATGACCTTCCTAACAATTAAATAGAAGACACAACATAACTACTCATCATTCATGGATTCAATATGTGCTCCACGACCTCCTCACCTGGTTCCATAATTGTTGTAGAGGCTAATTTCACCCTTTTTGCAGCCATGCTTACCTAAGCCTTGGAAGCCTTGGGTGATGTCTTTCACTTCCATGGATAAACTAGTCAACTTGTGAATGTTTTCCACATGGATGGGATATGACTTATCCAAACTTAAGGAACCATTGTGCACATGAATGATGAGAAAATTTGTGCATCGGGTGACTTCTCCAGTAGTGTCAAACATAGGTAACTCACACAAGTTCAACAAAGTAGTGTCCCAGAGGGGTAGGAAGGACAGTTTTCACTCCCACTGCAATTTACCTGTCCGTAGAACCGAGTAATCCATAAATGTATGGATAGCCATATGATGGTATTGTGATGCATTTGTGAGGTCAATGTCAAGCATCTGAGTTTGCTCGACTTTTCCGTGAGGATCACCCAGAACTTTGGCTCGTGTATCAATGAGTTCCTATGGAACAATGAATTTCAGAAGGGATCCCTAGCTGGAAGTGCGAACCATCCCGGCTACTTGCATTGGTAAGCAATAAAACTAGTGGACACAGGCATGGGTGTGGGCTCATAGAATGCTCGAAGGCCTCTAGGACTGGGTATGCAAAGAACTTGAGTAAAACACGATAATGTTGAGCAGTTGGCAGAAGATGAGTTTATAGGAAACATTAGGGAGGTGACATGACTAACAACCATTAATATATACAACATGGTGGTAATTCGACATTAACGTAAGATATGAACATCAAAAATGACGAAATCTAAGAGGTGATTTGGGAAATAAAGAGAAAAAGCAGGAACATTGTAGTGGGACATTGAGCAAAAAATAAAAGTAATTACCACACCAACAATTAACCGGAAAGGTACTGACAATTGTTGGGATTTAAATGACTCTAATTGGTGATGATGAGACAAAAACCAAAAAGGTACCAATGAAATGTATCGAACAAGGTGACAGTGATGTGGGAGGGATTCTGAATTTGGAAACTACTAAATACCAAAATATTTGACACAGACCTCCCAGACCACAAAGGTGATATCGACAAATTGACAATTATAACTAGACTCATGGATGAGTGATGATGACATCACTATTTTGTTGACAGGAAGGGAAACAACAAAACAAAATGAAAACCTACATATGTTGTGCACTCCCTATGACAGCGGTGCTGCGAAACTTCACTTATTGAATAGAAATGTAGGGCTTCAGGCGTGTTCCATTCACTCATCCTGGATGAAGAATTCCATTGAGTTGCATGATTCTGACAACTCCAAACTCATGGACTTCCATGACTATAAAATGTCTGAGCCAATGCATTTGTGACTTTCCAAGATTCTTTTCGTACTTTTCATATAAAAAAACTTGATCACCCTATGTAAACATCTTGGTATTAATGTGCCTTTCATGGAAATATTTATGACTATCCTTCTCTACTATTTGATGAAAACCAGTAAAAAATTAGGATTCGTCTAATGTCAACAAATCTGCGACCCATTCCACAATTGATTCATCATTTGTCATGTGAGTGACATGCACAATATATAAGCATGGATTGATGAACTCAACGAGGATAACTGATTCTCTTCCGTAAACCAGTTGGAACAGAGTATACTTATGTAGTTTATTTGTAGTATTCCTATAAGCCCATAATATCGTGGGGACTCTCTCATCCCAATCATCTCTATTTGTGAAACATACCTTTGTTAACCCTCTATCTAGAATCTTTTTAAATGCTTCAATTGTACCATTTTCTTGTGGATGATATGGGCTAATTTTGTGATGTTGAATTAACAACTCATGAGTGAGAATGGATACAGTCTCGCTGATGAAATGTGCACCTTGATATCACTGGTCAAACTTTGAGGGAATACAAATCGAGTGATGATGTTCTAAAAAATAAACCCGATCGTTGTATCCGTAGATCAATCTCAGTCTGGTTATGCTTCAACCCAACGGGTGATATAGTCAGTAGCAATGATGATATACCTTATCTTTGAGAGCTTGGCTGATGAATTGATTGATCCTGTTATCACCATAACAATTATACATGAAATATGAGTTTCAAATTTAGCGGAAGACTAAAGTAGTGTAGAGACATGGCGTGATTTGGAGGAACGGATCACATATGGTGGCATATGGAAAAGTATAGCAGAGGCGTGAAAGGAAAGACCAGGCAGACCGTAGATTTTGAGGCGGCCCATATCAATGGACGAGACCCATATCGGGCGGAGAAATAGCACGAAGTTTAATTATGTGAAGGCGGGCCGGGGAAAACTATTGTGGTTTCATTCGTGGATGCGTGGCACCCTCAGAAGCACATCAGGGTGAAAAGCTGTCTAACTAAAACCACTTTCTCCAACCACCAATGTCATGTGTTGAAAAATCATTCGATATGTGTCATTCCCACAGATTGCGTACGAAAAGGGGAGAGTTAACGACTTATTCGGTCACATCAATATCGTTTCTCAAGTAATTTGCGTCGTGCTGCATCAAGTAAGTGCCGCCAGAAAGACAATCCAGAGGATAATTATTTTGAGGCTGACAACCAAGTGTGATAGGTTGTAATTCAGACAAGTACTGTCGTTACAGTCTATTATTAAACACTCAATGCCAATCGTCCTCAAAATTATAGATAAATTTATCCCGTTTGAGCAATCGACATTTCATTCAGAACGAAGTAATTAACAAGACTAGGAAGATGAAAATCATGTTTTTTGCAAAATTGGGAGACATGGACCAGGCCGATCAAACAACATCTAGTGAAACAAGATTTTCAACTAACATGGAAAATCCATTAATGAGTAAGAAAGAGAATTCGATCACACAGATACTAGCAACCAAATTCCATACTGACACTACGACAGAACCAGAATAAGAGGCTAGACTAAATCCTATCATGAGGGATTTAATCATCAACGGACACGTGGAGAAGAGTTACAAGCAAGAAGAAAGGGGGAAGCAGAGCAAGCGGCAGAAGATAGGAGTCAACGCTGAGGTGGTCGAAAGCATTGGGGAAAATCAACCAGTCTGTTTGAGCACCTTGAAAGGAGAAATCTCCAAGTTGGAATAAGTTCTTAGGTTGAAATGAGTACATTTCAGAAAATTTTGGACATATGGTGTTCAATGAAAAAGCCTCATATATGTTAGACCTTTTATAACACTCCCTGTAAAGTAGGAGAACATATGTGATGCGTTACTCTTTTGTGTAACCGACCTCTATCTTTAGACAGTGGGGAAGTTGAGTCGTTTGGAATTCCGCATGTAAATTATCTATATATATTATCCCTAGGATAAAAATAAATACAAGAGGGGGCCTGCCCTCATTGCAGGTAGACTTTGTAAAATCATGGAGCTAAACTGATTATATGATGTAGAAGCAATTTTTGAACTGTTTATGAAAATATTCTAATTGGCTGTGATATGAGTTCTATCTTCTTTCATAGTGTGTGTTTCATGTGTCTTTAAAATTCCATTTGCAATTTCCTCTTTTAAATTGGAGAGTTAAAAGTCTGGAATTCGTCTGATGATGCTCTAGACTTAGCAATTTAAATTCATGTGATTCTCTTCTCAACTATTTCAAAATCCATTTTAATATGCTCTTAAGCAGTTATGTGTTTTCATTTTTCTTCTTTTTCCATGTAAATTTCAATTTGAAAACTCAGACTCGTTGCCTCACTTAGCCTTTCTCCTCTAGATAGTTCTAATAACCTGCCACTACATTATTCATTTCTGAGTCCATATCCAAAATGTCACCCCCACTTCTTCAACAACTTTATAATACCCTCCAAAAAAAACCAAATCTAGCCAATGATTTCCAAAGAAATATCAAGTGACATGAGAGAGCCCTCTCTGAATTAAGTAGGCTATTGCCCAACTCTAAAGCTGGTTGAAACAGTTACCTCTGTCATGTGTCTATCAGTCGGACAAAATTTACAGAGTTCTAACATTCTAGCGCCATTGTCGGGGATGAAATTAAAAAAAAATCCCTGGGAAAGAACAACATGGTTAAGTTATAAGGTTTGAGAGAAGTAGACACTTAGGCACATATTGGTTGTATTCCTACTTTGATGACTCCACACATCAAAAAAAAGTTTGAAGGTGATCCCACTGGTAGAAGAATCCATAAATTTAAATCTTCAATGGCAACTCCACTCTTAACGCATAATCCAACTTCCAAAACATTATTGGCGACTCCACTCAATCTTCAAATGTAATTCAGAGACTCCATTGGAATATGAGAACCCTCGACAGAGACAATCAAGAAGATGAGTTTGCAAATCAGTTTTTTGAAGAACAGGTTGATATTCCAAGTTTGTTCTTGCTAGATGACATTGCATATGTTGTTGATTTACCTATATATGATGAATATGATGGTGATTATGATGTTGACTCCCTAGAGAAACCAACTACATGTTCTCTATCAGAAAATGTTCCTTTTCAACAGTATAATGAGAGCAATCAACCTACATATCACAGTTACAAAGAAGAAAGTATTGAATCAACCGAAGGGAATTCTTTACCTTTATGCTTTTCTTCATTCAAATTGTTGAAAGAAAATCCTAAGATCACCATTGAAGAAAAGGAATGTGTGTTAATGCCAAATTACACTGATTCACTGGAACAAATTGACAAGATATTGCAGCAATATCCTCATATGTCTGATGACCCTGTTACTTGTTATGTAGAAGATCTTGTCAGTTCAAAGTTGCAGCCATTGGTCGAAGATAAATCCAAAAATGAGTGTGTTCGACAGTCCAAAGGAATTGAAAACAGTGAAAAAAATGAAGGAGGTTTTGAATCGGGTGAAAGAACCTTGTCATTATGTTTTGCTTCTTTAAATTTGCTGAAGCAAACTGTTTATAATGTTTCAAATCAGAAATCCTCCAAGCATAATGTTGAATATGAAGAAAGCAGTGGACTTACAAATGAAAACTACCTTCCTTTATGTTTTCTTCCTTTGAATGGTTGAAATAAAATCATGAGAGAACAGAAGAAACAGGGAAGTTTGACTGCATTCACAGTGGCATTGTTTTACATAAGGAAAATGTTATCAGTAAGGAAGACCAACAACATTCACATGCATTGGATGATCGTGTAGCTAATCACTTGGAAGGATATTCCAATTCGGAGTTGCAATCTATGCTTAACCACCGAATCAAAAAAGAAGAAGAAGATGATCAAGAAATTGTTGTTAAAGGTTATTTTCCTTCTCCTGAAACTAACATAGACATTCAACAATATTTCCAGCAAGATAAAGTGTTTCAAAGATGTATTTATGCCCCTGAAAATGACGCGGTGGTCCAATTTCTAAGTGACCTAGACATGGATGAGGATTCTGAAACTACGTCTATGGAGACTCCAAGCGGCGAAAAAACAAATGACATAGAGCTTCAGGAAAGCAACATAACGACTCCTACCATTTCTCAATCATAAATACAAAGAGATAATGAAAATGATGATGCACATGATGTGGTTGTCGTATTTGAATATGTTCGAGACTGTATGAATGTTTTTGTTAATATGTATGAAAGAGTAGACACACCTATTGTTGTCATTCCATCCGAAAATATTCCCAAGATTGAAAAAATGAAGCAAGAGTAGAAAATACTTGTGAAGGAAGCATGTTTTTCTGTCTTAGCTCTAGAAGGGAAACATTCTTTCATGTGTTTCATGATTCCATGGCACATTATATGAAAAAAAATTATAATCAAGCTCTACATAGGATAGTGGGTTGCAAGCTTAAGGATGAAGGGAGTGAAGAATCAATGTCTTTATTAAATATGGGTCGCTTTATAGCAGACAATGTTCTTCAGCCATGGCTGTCTTGTGTGTCAAGAAACTACTATTTCCAGACTTCTCAGCAAACCTGTCATCTTCTTGATGGAAATCAACAGGTTAAATCACATGAGAACAAGAGTGCGGTGGGAGGGGTGAAACAGGATAGTTGTTTTGTGCATATTTTAGAAGATCCATTTGTAGTCTTATTGGAGGAAGTAAGCAGTCCAAGTGTCCTTGATTTTTTGAGATTTGAATTTATGAATGGAATTTTGGATGAATTATCAAAAAAGCTTCGGTACAAGCAAGTGCAAAAAGAGAAAACAATGGATAAAATGTTGTCATGGATGGATTGGCATTATGATTTCACTTGATTTTGCAGTTTTCTTTAGCATTTAGGGTAGGTAGGAGTGTGCGAATAATCTTGTTGGTCAAGCATTCCTTTTTTTAATTTCCAGTAGTATGTCGTATTTTTGTTCAACATCCAATTGAGAGTAGTGTGCAAAATTTGGTTTTAAAATTAACGCTCAGTCTCCAAGACATAAAAAAGTACACACACACATGTTTTGAAAACATCCCAATAAAGAAGGCACCGGGTCTACAGTTATTTGCTACCTCACAAGGAGGATAGCATCCCCAATAGGAGCCTATGTTATCACCATAACAATTATACATGAAATACGAGTTTCAGATTTAGCGGAAGACTAAAGCAGTGTAGAGACATGGCGCGATTTGGAGGACCGGGTCACATATGGCGGCATATGGACAAGTATAGCAGAGGTGCGAAAGGAAAGACCAGGCAGACCGTAGATTTCAAGGTGGCCCAGATCAATAGTCGAGACCCATATCGGGCGGTGAAATAGCATGAAGTTTAATTATGTGAAGGCGGGTTCGGTAAAACTACTGTGGTTTCATTCGTGGATGTGTGACACCCTCAAAAGCACAACGGGGCAAAAAGAGGTCTATGTAAAACGACTTTCTCCAACCCCCGATGTCACGTGTCGAAAAATCATTCGATATGTGTCATTCCCACAGATTGTGTACGAAAAGGGGAGAGTTAACGACTTATTCGGTCACATAAATACCGTTGCTCAATTACTTTACGTCGTGCTGCGTCAAGTAAGCGCCGCCAGAAAGACAATCTGGAGGCTAATTATTTTGAAGCTGACAGTTGAGTGTGATAGGTTGTAATTCGGACAAGTACTCTCATCACAATCTATTATTAAACACTCAATGACAATCATCCTCAAAATTATAGATAAATTTATCCCATTTGAGCAATCGACATTTCATTCAGAATGAAGTAATTAACAAGACCAGGAAGATGAAAATCATGTTTTCTGCAAAACTGGGAGACATGGACCAGGCCGATCAAACAACATCTAGTGAAACAGGATTTTCAACTAACATGGCAAATCCATCAATGAGTAAGAAAGAGAAGTCGATCGTACAGATACTAGCAACAAAATTCCATACTGACCCTGCGACAGAACCAGAATCAGAGGTCAGACTAAATCCTATCATGAGGGATTTAATCATCAATAGACACGTGGAGAAGCGCTACAAACAAGAAGAAAGGGGGAAGCGAAGCAAGCGACAAAAGACAGGAGTCAGTGCTGAGGTGGTCGAAAGCATTGGAGAAAATCAATCAGTCTGGTTGAACACCCTGAAAGGAGAAATCTCCAAGTTGGAATAAGTTCTCAGGTTGAAATGAGTACGTTTCAGAAAATTTTGGACATATGGCGTTCAATGAAAAAGCCTCAGATATGTCAGACTTGTTTATAACGCTCCATGTAAAGTAGGAGAACAATTGTGAT
The DNA here is from genome assembly GCA_009831015.1 of Picea engelmannii. Lineage (NCBI taxonomy): Eukaryota > Viridiplantae > Streptophyta > Pinopsida > Pinales > Pinaceae > Picea > Picea engelmannii. The sequence goes on along the minus strand of ML780561.1, from coordinate 323,367 downwards.
GTGTTACTCTTTTGTGTAACCGGCCTCTATCTTTAGACTGTGGGGAAGTTGAGTCGTTTTGAATCCCGCATGTAAATTTTCTATATATATTATCCCTAGGATAAAACGAAAGACAAGAGGGGGCCTGCCCTCGTTGCAGGTAGACTTTGTAAAATCATGGAGCTAAACTGAATATATGATGTAGAAGCAATTTTTGAACTGTTTATAAAAAGATTCTAATTGGTTGTGATATGAGTTCTGTCTTCTTTCATAGTGTGTGTTTCCCGTGTCTTTAAAATTCCATTTGCAATTTCCTCTTTTAAATTGGAGAGTTAAAAGTCTGGAATTCATATGATGATGCTCTAGACTTAGAAATTTAAATTCATGTGATTCTCTTCTCAACTATTTCAAAATCCATTTTAATATGCTCTGAAGCAGTTATGTGTTTTCCTTTTTCTTATTTTTCCATGCAAATTTCAATTTGAAAACTCAGACTCATTGCCTCACTTAGCCTTTCTCCTCCAGATAGTTCTAATAACCTGCCACTGCATTATTCGTTTTTGACTCCATAGCCCAAATTTCACCCCCACTTCTTCAACAACTTTATAATACCCTCCAAAACAAACCAAATCTACCCAATGATTTCCAAAGAAATATCAAGTGACATGAGAGAGCCATCTCTGAGTTGAGCAGGATAGTGCCCAGCTTTAAAGCTAGTTGAAACAGTTACCTCTGTCATTTGTCTATCAGCTGGACAAAATTTACAGAGTGCTAACAGTTCCTATGAATTCAACTGCCCATTTTTCAAATGCTTGATGAGCTTGAACAAGATGTAAGGGAAACTCATATTTGTGCGTCAGTTCAACAATCCTTTGATAAACATCACAAGCCCTGGCATAATCTTTGGCATCTTTGAAGATAGTCGGCCACCATAATCCTTCTTGTAGTATCTTTTGGGAAGTTTCTTTCCCTATGACATGTCCTCTCGCAACTACGCAGTGGCATTCCCATAATATTTTAGGCCACTCATGATCAAGTACACATCATTAAAGTATGTTGTCTAATCAAAACTTATAGAATTGGCTTGTGATCAATTGATAATCTGAGGCGTAGCCTACCAGATGCCACTTCTGAGTTACAAAATATGCATTAGGCATAGTACCAGTAGTGAGAAACAGTACAATATCCGAAAGGTAATCAAGGATAGCCTCAATCTTAAAAATGTTTACATCTGGGAGCTGGTCATCTACAAATCCACCACTCTTACCTGATTCTAATTGAGATAGATGATCGGGGACAACATTTAATTTTCCTGGATTGACAACAACCATCTACAAAGTATGCCTTCTAACACAGGCTTATTATCCAAATATTTCAGTGCAGAATGATCAGTAAAGAACTTAAAATGGGCTCCTAACAAATAATGTCTAAATTTTTGCAAAGCATAAACCATTTCCAAACCTTTCCTTTCAGTGGTAGTGTAGTTGCACTTTTAAGTTTTAAACTTGGGAAGTAAAGCAATGCATACAGATTATAATAAAAACAAAAATTAATCAATGGTCCACACATATAGTACACATAGATTTACGTTGGAAACCCTTAACCGGGAGAAAACCAACCTCCTGTAGTGCCACACTTATCAAAGCTTCATTGTATTAATTTCACCATTCACAATAAAATATATACACAATATTTTAGGTATTTGACAACTACCAAAATCCTAATGCCTTAATCCAAGATTAATTTAGAAAACCGCTAAAAATAGCAAAAATGCTAAAATAGAAAAAACCGCCCAAAAACGTTTTTGGGGCACTGACCTACACCCTATCGGCTCTGGGATACCACCCGAAGACGAATGCTCTACATAACCAGGGGGAGCAATCTCACCCCCCCCTTAGGACCCTCCTAGAAAATCTCCCGACGCACACACCCACTGAGAGAAATAGGTGTTGGGGTTGTCAAACGCAGTCGTCAAATCTGTCACGCCCCCCCACACACATGTAAAGAATATAAAACTTACCCAACATTCTCCCCTTGTTGTTTTATTTGCATATAGGGGTTCATAGGATTACATAGTCAACAATCTAGGGCAGTAATGCTCATTGTTTCTCTACACCCAGAGAAATTCTCCTAGCTCACTAACTTTGTCAATGAATCTGCAACATTCTTTAAAGTTTCTACCTTCTCCAAGAACACCTTCTTGTATTCAACTATGTCTCTCACAAAGTGATATTGAACATTGATATGCTTTCTATTTGAATGATATGTTGGGTTCTTTTCCAGGAAGATTGCATTCTGACTGTTACAATCTAACCTTACTGCTTTCTGTAGCAACCCAATACCTGAACACAATCTCTATAACCATACTGCTTCCTTGCATGCATGAGTGGATTCCATGTATTCAACTTTTGTAGTTGAGAGTGCCACTACCTCCTGTCTTTTTCTCATCCAACTGATTTCTCCTCCAAATAGTTTAAACACATAACCACTTGTATATCTTCTATGATCTAGATCTCTAGTCCAGTCTGCATCAACAAATGCATGTATGTCCAACACTCTATCCAGTCCTAGTCTTCCTTAGTAGAACATTCCATAGATGGAAGTGCCACACAAATACTTGAAAACCTTATTTATTGTTGTCCAATGATCCTTCCTTGGTTTTTACATATATCTGCTCAAAACTCCCACTACATGTGCAATGTCTGGTCTAGTACATACCATTGCATACATCAAATTACCAACTGCACTAGCATATGGAACATGGGACATGTCCTCTTCCTCTTTATGTGTCTTAGGACAATGATATGAAAACAACTTTACACCTATAGGAATAAGAACCTTAATCGATTTACTTTCCTGCATATTAAACCTTTGCAATATCCTCTCAACATATTTCTCTGATTCAACCAGGGTTTCCTGTTTGCATGATCTCTTTTAATCTCCATTCCCGGAATGAAGTTAGCAACACTAAGTTCCTTCATGTCAAATTTGGAGGATAACTATGATTTCACCTCCTTGATAGCATCCATGTTATTTCCTACCAGCAACATGTCATCGACATACAACACTACATAAATGAAGTGATTACCAACCTGCTTGGAATATACATAGTGATCAACCCTGCTTCTCACAAATCCCAGTACAAGGATGTATGTGTCAAACTTTTGGTACCACATCTTAGGTGATTTCTTTAGACCATATAATGACTTATTTATCTTGCATACTAGCTCTTTCTTTCCCTTCACTGCAGATCTTTTTGATTGCTTCATATATATTTCTTCTTCCAGATCCCCATGTAGGAGTGTCGTCTTCACATCCATATGTTCTATTTTAAAATCAAAAGAAGCAACAACAGATAAAAGAAGTCCAATAGAAGTTTACTTGGAAACATGAGAAAAGATTTCACCAAAGTCAATTCCATGTACCTGGGAATAACCTTTTTCTACTAACCAAGCTTTGCATTTCTCCACTTTGCCTTCTACATTCAACTTCTTCTTAAACACACATTTGCTGTCAATGGCCTTTCTTCCAATTGGAAATTCAAATAGATCCCATGACTCATTCTTATCCAAGACATCCATCTATACAACCATGCCCTTCTTCCAGAGTTTACTATCATCTGAATTCACTGCTTCCCTGACAGTTCTGGGATCATTATCAATAATAGATAATAAAAAAAATTAGCATGAAAATCGGGTGGATTGTACCTTTCTAGTTGCCTTCTTTCCCTTATTGATCTCCTCAATATTGGAGTATGAGGTTCTTCTTCTTCTTCTATTGGTTCATATTTTGCATCATCCAACTCAAACTCTATTTTCTTAGGTTCTTCTTGCCTTGGTAGGAATTCCTGTTTGGGTACATCTTTAACCTCTCTAAAAACAACATCCTGACTATAAATAGTCTTCTGACTTTATAGGTTCCAAAGATTATAACCTTTCATAGCATATTTATAACCAATAAAGATACACTTTTTGGATTTATTATCCATCTTACTCCTATTTTCCTTTGGATCATGTACATAAGCATCACAACCAAACACTCTAAGATATTCAAGAGACGATTTCTTACCAGTCCATAGCTCATGCAGAGTTTTTTCCACTGACGCTGACAAGGGTGATCTATTTACCAGGTAACATGAAGTACCCACTACCTCTACCTAGAATTCCTATCCTAAATCGACACTACTAAGCATTCTCCTTGATTTTTCCATCAATGTCTTGCTCATCCTTTCTGCAACCCCATTTTGTTGAGATGTGTATGGAGTATTCTTTTGCCTTAATATACCACACTTCTTACATAACTCTTCAAATTCATTCCCACATAATTCTCCACCATTATTTGTCCTCAACACCTTTATTTTCTTCTCTATATAATTTTCTACTAGATCGTTAAACTCTTTAAATTTATGAAATACCTCATATTTCTTCCTAAGAAAACAAATCCATGTGTTCCTTGAGAAATCATCTATGAATGAAATGTAATACACAGATTTACCAAGTGATGGAACATGAATAGGTGCAAACACATCATTGTGTATCAACTCTAAGATGCCCTTTTCTCTTGTAGAACCAGATGGGAATATTACTCGATTGTGTTTACCATATATGCAATGTTCACATAAATCAAAATTTAGGGTATAATTAGACATACCTTCAACCATACCTTTACCTTGTAGTATTTGAAGGCCCTTTTCTCCAATATGTCCTAGTATTTGACGCCATAACATGGTATTATTTCTAGGGACAACATGGATGTTATCTTCTTTATTTCTCTCCTCAGGGACAAAAGAATTGTTACACCCACCAGTAGTATAAGTTCTTCCCAACAAATTGTACAGAGTTCCACATCGAACTCCCCTCATCAACACCATTGTTCCTTTGACCATATTGCAAGTGCCATTTCCCAATAAAGTATCCACACCTGCATCATCCAACTTGCTTATAGATATTAGACTCCTGGATAGATATGGAATGTGCAAAACTCTAGGGAGAATTATAATTCTTTCGTATTTTGGAAAGATCTTAACCCTTCGACGTCCCATGATTTTGGCTATCGAGTCATATCCTAGGAAGACATCACTACCATCACTCTTTTCATATTCACTGAACCACTCCCTGTGAGGGGTCATATGAAATGATTCACTTGAGTCAGTCAACCATACATCGTGATCTGCATGTGTACATGTATATGCGAGGTAAACATCACCTCCTTCTTTTGTGGAGGTTTTTTCCTCTGTGGAAGAGGCATCATCAGATCCCTTTACTTTATCAACTTTCTTAGACCTACAATATTTATTATAATGCCTAAATTTACCACATTTCCAACGTTTCCTCAGAGACTTTCCTGGAGATCTAGATCTACCTTTAGATTTAGATCTCCCCCCCCCCCACCCCCCCGCCCCCCCGAAGGACCTATTTGTATTCCTATCTTGGGGGCGACCTATTACAAATAAAACATCTGTGTTATGACTATCCATGCTTTTCCACCTCATATCTTTCGATAACATGGATGAAATTACATCCTGATACTTCAATGCAGATTGTGTGTTACTACCAATTGCTACAACCAGATTATACAAAGAGTCTGACAAAGAACATAATAAAGTAATACACTTATCTTCTTCTGCAAGCGTAAAAGTAACAGATCCAAGTTGAATTACGAGAGTAGAAGGCATTTAGATTCTCTATCACATAATCTCCATTTTCCATCCTAAGACAATACAACTTATTTCAAAGAAAAAACTTGTTTACCAGGGACTTTTACTGATACAAATTCCCCAAAATTTTCCATAGTTCCTTGGCTATATATTCTCCCGATACATTCAATAATACCAAATCAACTAGCAGAGTCGAATCATACTCCTTGCTCTTCTATCCATATTCTCCCAATCTTCTTTTGACATACCAGTAGATTGAGTACTAGTAGTTTGTGTACCAATAGTTTGTGTACCCGTAGTTTGTGTACCGGTAGGATGTGTACTAGTAGGTCGTGTACTAGGATCCACAACAATCCATTGTTCTTTATCTACAAGAAGGTCCTCCATAGTGAGCTTCGATAGATCAATTTTTTTATGGTTGAACTTCTCAATATCGATTCTAGAACTGCTTGCCATTATCTTTCAACACAACAATCACCACTACAAAGTTCCCACTGAGCCCAGGTTTATCAAACACCCAAGATAAAATTGATCTATCAAGGCTGAGTCATACCCTCAACAACAAAGGAATCCCCTTGAAGAAAAAATTGTGCTCTGATACCACATGCAAGTTTTAACCCTGTGAAGTAAAACAATTCATGCAAATTCTAAGAAAAATATATATTAATCAATGGCTCACACATATAGTACATAGAGATTTATGCTCGAAATCCTTCGTGTCGCACCTCTCAAATATTAATTGTATTAATTTCACCATTCACAATATAGTATATACACAATATTCTAGGTATTCCGCTGCTAGAAAAACCCTAATCACTTAATCCAGGATTAATTTAAAAAAACGCTAAAAATAGAAAAAAATCTAAAATAGTAAAAACCGCCCAAAAATATTTGATCGGGGTGTTGCCCCAAACCCTATCAGCTCCAGGTGGTACTAAGACCCCCTTAAGAAAGCACTTGATGCACATGCCCACAAAGAGCGACATGTGATGGGATCGTCAAACTCAGTCATCAAATTTGACGTGCCNCACACACACACTCATGTGCAAATAATATAAAACTTATGCAATAGTGCTCTCCCTGAGAAAGCTTCCTGCTAGCAAAGTAGATAGGATGATTTAGGTTTCCTTCAATAGGTTGCGCAAGGATATCACCCAGAGCAATACCAAAATAATCAATATGTATGTGAAATTCCACATTCCAATTAAGATATATGAGAATAGGGGCAGTACTCAACTTTTCATTGAGGGTATCAAAGGATCGATCACACTCTAGCTTCCAACTAAAGGCTTCATATTTCTTCAACAATTTCTCCAATGGGGCAGTTATGCTTGCGTAATTTCTGATAAATCGACAATAGTACCCAGTGTGGCCCAACGGTGACCACAACTATTTCGTTGGAGTTACTTCACACACACCTAGGATTTATTTTTCCTAAGATTTTTCCTTGTTTATTAGTCATAATTAGTCATTATCCAGTCTCCTTTATTTAAGGGAGAATATTCCACTTGGAGAATATTATTTTTCAGTTGACACTTCAGTTTGACTAGTTGAGTTGAATTTAGATGTTGCATTGGTTTTTTCACTATGCAACATTGGGATCATCACCATGCTAATTCGACCTTGCCTTAGGATCATCACCAAATTGGCGCATTATCCTAGATTCCCTGGGTTAACTCCTCACTACTCACTGTTCAGTCAGTTAACTGAAGACTAGTTGACTAGTTAACTCAACTAGGTGGCAGTTCACTCCCGTAACTATCTGAGAAACTAGACTAGGTGGCAGTTTACTCCCGTAACTACTGGTGTGTGTCCAGATCACCCTATACCACCACTATGGCTCATTAGTTACTCATGTATCCTATATCTATTGTAAATTATTCACTCTTTCAGTGTGGAATATGGTTAATGAGAATTCTTCCATTCTTTATCTCCTTATTCTTCTTTCTCCAATTCTCTCTACAAATGTGTGTATTATTGTTTATCTAGATATATTATGTGCAGGTTCAACACATTTACATGGTATCAGAGCCGACGGACTATTAAGCAAAATCTACACCAAATTATTTTTGTAGGTACTGAAGATTGAAGACAACAAAAATATGGATTATTCGCCAGAAATACTTCTCACGCCTCATAACTATTTGGAATGGAAGTCAAAAATTCTACTTATGATCATATGCAAAGGCTTGTACCAAATAAATATGGCAATGGAAGTAGAGCTTGATTCTGTCGATGAGAAAAATGCCTTTCTCAATAGACAAGATATGGCCATAGGATGTATCCTCTATTTTGTTTCTCCCGAAATTCTCCATCAAATATATGATGACTCACAAGAATTCACTCCAAATGATTTATGGAGCATATTGGAGGTTTTATTTGGGAATAAGAAAGAATTCATGCAAAATGTTGACAAGATAGAGAATGTAGAAAAGCCACTGGAAGATAAATCATCTCAGTTTGAAGAGCCTTCTACACAAGTATCTACAAAAATTTGTATTCCATTAATTGAAGATGATGTCTACTCCATTTCAGATTTGTTTTCTGAAATTCATATGGAAGATATATGGCATGCATCTCAAGAGTCACATGCAAATACTTTTCCATACACAATGCATGCATCTCAAGAGACAAAAGGGAGCCACGCACATCAGACTCAATTCTGATATTGTATGAGCACTATTTGCATAAACAAATTGGATATTTGAATTCCTCTCGGGAAAATATCCAATTTCAAAAAAAAATAGTCTGAAACGGAATCCAAAAAGTGAAGTTATGATCCTTTTAAAATCAACAAAATTTCAACATTTTTTCGGAAACGGTCGCACGGTTTTCAAAATTTCATCCAAACTTTATTTGGACCTTATTCATTACAAGAAGAGAAAGTGGATATGTGTTGAAATCTCAATGATGCATCTACTTCATCAGATCCGTGCAGACATCTACATCTTCAACAAAATCTTCAACGAGCACAAACTTGCACAGTTGTGAGGTATTCTTGGAGTGAAGGACACGGTTGCTTATCAATTGTTTTTTGTTCCTTCTCATTTTTTTTTTACATACATTGTAATTTGAGTGAGGGTTTTTCCCATGAGGTTTTCCCTCTTTCCTCGTTTAGTTCATTGTATCTTTTGTATTTGAGTACCTAACATGGCCTTGTTGCCGGGACCCATTGTTTATTTTCACCATAGTGATATTCAGGGGGGGTGTTGGAGTTACTTCACACACACCTAGGATTTATTTTTCCTTGTTTATTAGTCATAATTAGTCATTATCCAGTCTCCTTTATTTAGGGGAGAATATTCCACTTGGAGAATATTCTCTTTCAGTTGACACTTCAGTTTGACTAGTTGAGTTGAGTTTAGATGTTGCATTGGTTTTGTCACCATGCAACATTGGGATCATCACCATGCTAACTCGACCTTGCCTTGGGATCATCACCAAACTAGTGCATTAGCCTTGATTCCCCGATTTAACTCCTCACTACTCATTGTTCAGTCAGTTAACTGAAAACTAGTTGACTAGTTAACTCAACTAGGTGGCAGTTCACTCCCGTAACTGCCTGAGAGACTAGACTAGGTGGCAATTTACTCCCGTAACTGTTGGTGTGTGTCCAGATCACTCTAGACCACCACTATGGATCATTAGTTACTCATGTATCCTATATCTATTGTAAATTATTCACTCTTTCAGTGTGGAATACGGTTAATGAGAATTCTTCCATTCTTTCTCTCCTTCTTCTTCTTTCTCCAATTCTCTCCGCAAATGTGTGTATTATTGTTTAGTTAGATCTATTTTGTGCAGGTTCAACACATTTACATATTTAACACTCATAGGCAGAGGCATATTCAATCTCGCAACAACCTTTGCAGGATCAACCAACACTCCTTCCCTACATTCTATATGTCCTAGAATATTTCCAAAGGATACGAAAAATAAAAAAAAATTCAGGTTTAAATAAATATGTAGTTGTATGCAACGATCAAACATCAATCGTAATAAACCTATATGTTTCTTAAATAGGCTATACAAGGTCCAATCATCCATATATACTTCAAGAAATGTATGAATAAAGTCTTGAAAAGAATCAATAACCATTCGAGAGAAAATAGTTGGGACATTCTTCAACCCAAAGGACATAACAAATTAATATTTTTAATATTTTAATGTAATATTTATTATTTGAAGATGTTAAAAATAACTACCAATTACATTTAATTGATTAAAAGATAAAACAAATCTAATGTTTTATCATTCATTTATCATGGTTTCTAAAGAATTCCTCCAATCTTGTAATAAACTTCTTTTTAATAGTGAGAATTTAGTAATGTAAAAAGTTAAGAGTTTCCATCGTTCTCAAATTTTAGTTAAATTTTTTATATTTTGAATTAATTGAAAATTGAATAAACCTTTTAAAATCATTGTTTTATCATACACGACTTTTAAATCATAGTAAGACTTTGTTTTATCCTACACGACTTTTAAATCATTGTAAGACTTTTGTTTATATTTAAGCCTTATCAATTATATATGAAATTGTTGTTAAATGCTTTCCAACAATGTATATGAAATTGTTGTCAAATATTTTCCAACAATATAGGTAACAATTGAAATTGTTTGTAACCATTGAAATTGTAGGTAACCATTGAAATTGTTTGTTTTCATCAGTTTGAATATGAGTAAGAAGAAATGTTGCTTTTTATAAAGAATTCAAAAGATATCATGAACGGATAAAGTCTTGTGAATGTCAAAGATATGTCCGCTCTCTTTAAAAATCACAGTTTTGTGAATGTCAAAGATATGTCTGCTCTCTTTATTATGGAAATAAAGTGTCTTCACGTTGAACAGATTTATAATGAAAAATAGTTAAGTAGTTGGTACTTATAGTTGAACAGATGTAAAGTAGCTGGCATTGTAATGAATATGGGACATGTAAAGTATTGCTCGTCCACTTTAAATTATATGTGTGTTGTCTTTGTTTACGTAAATTTTGTATTGTCTCGAGCAACCTTTAAATTATGTTTTATTTTTACCATTTACTCTTCCATTTTTCTGAGCAATTCTGACCCAACTACCGCTATGTTTGCTAGGTTGTCCCATCTCACTGGTGTGTTGCACTTTCTGCCATATAATGCTTCAAATGGGATCATCTTCAAATATGCCTAATATCCATTATTATAAGAAAATTCCACTAAATGCAGATAATCTTCACATTTTGATGGTTTATCCATGACATACATTCTCAACATATCCTCAATCACCTATTGACCCTCTTTGTTTTCCTATCTGATTCTGGGTGATATGTGGTGTTAAAATTCATATTTGTCCCAATCCTTTAAATAATCCCTTCCAAAAATTCTATGTGAACTTGGGATCTCTATTAGAAACAATTGCCTTAGGCACACCATGTAGCTTGGAAATTTCTCTCAAGTAAATCTCTGCAATGTTCGCTGCCTTGTGAGTTAGCTTCACTAGAATAAAAAGAGCAGCTTTAGTTAGCTTATCCACCACCACCATGACAAATCATGTTGCTTCATTGTTCTGGGCAGCTTGGTGATAAAATCAATTTTCACAACTTCCCATTTCCACTCAGGAATGAGAAATGGTTGTAGCAGTTTAGTTGGATGTATGTGCTCAACCTTTACCTTCTAACATTCTAGACATCTGACTATATAATCAACCACCTCTTTTTTCATACCTAGCCAAAATATTGGCTCTTTACAACTGCAATTGTTTTCTGGTATCCAGGGTTCCCAACATAAGGCACATTATGCATTTCCCTCGGCACTATATTTTTTAGCTCCTAATATTTAGGCACATATACTATGCCCATGTACATGAGGTTTCCATCCTCTCTTTGCTCATAATCTTTAATTTTCTACCAAACATTACCTTGTGGTAATGCTTCGTTTGTTTGCAAATAATGATGATATGATTTTGCAGCTTCCAAAATTTTGTGTGTTAAATCAAATTTGTACATGCTAATGGTTGTAGCATGCATCTCAGGCACCCTCCTACTGAGTGCATGGGCCATCTTGTTCTCTTTTCCTTTGATATGATTTATACCAAAGTCATACTCACTGAGGAATTCCAACCATCTAATTTGTCTGGAATTCAAAGTTGGTTTTCCGAACAAATATTTCAGACCACGATGGTCTATCCTTAGCTCAAATACTTTTCCCATAAGATATGCCTCCACGTCTTTAAGGAATGAATTATGGCTGCCAGCTATAAATCATGTGTAGCATAGTGTCTCTCATGTTCCTTCAACTTCCTTGACTCATAGAAAATAACATGCCTGTTTTGGGTAAGGACTCCTCTAAGCCCTTCCTTGTAGGAATCAATACACACAATGGAATATTCTTTTGGATCAACAATCTTCAATATTGGTGCACTTGTCAATAAATTATTCAAGTGTTGAAAACTTTCTTCACATCTAGAGCTCCACTCGAACTTCACACACTTCTTTTGTAAAGAAGTGATTGGATGTGCAATTCTTGAAAATCCTTCAATAAATTTTCTATAATAACCTGCTACTCCCATGAATGATCTTACCTATGAGACATTATTTGGTGTTGTCCATCCTCTACATGCTTCTATCTTCTTAGGGTTCACTACTATCACTTCCTATGAAAGAATATGGCCCAATAATGAATCTCCTTTGATAAAATGAACACTTTCTCAACTTGGAATATAGTTTATGCTCCCCCCTCAATACTTGTAGCACCATCCTCAAGTGTTCCTCATGCTCTTCTTCAGACTTAGAGTAGATGATTATTTCATCCAAGAAGACAATGCCAAACTTATCCAAGTAATTTCTAAAAATACTATTTATCAAACACATGAATACAACTGGTGCATTTAACAACCCAAATGGCACCAATACAAACTCATAATGGTCATACCTTGTTCTAAATGTTGTCTTGCTAATATATTTTTCTTTAATCCTGACTTGAGGTCAATCTTGGAGGATATTTTTTCATCTTTCATTTGATAAAAAAATATCATATATCCTTGGCAAAGGACACTTGTTCTTCATGGTCACCTTATTCAGTTGTCTGAAATCAATGCACAACCTCAAGATTCCATCCTTCTTCTTGAAACAAATTGTTGGGGAACTCTAAGGTGTCACACTTGGGCGTATATACCCCTTCTTAAAAAAAAATCAAGACGCATTTATTATTCCTTTATCTCTAGTGTACTCATCCTATAAGGAGTCTTGGACACTAGGGCAACTCTAGGCATCAAATTGATGGAGAAATCTATATCTCTCTTTGGTGGCAACCCCAATATATCTCTAAATACATCCTCATAATATTTTAAGATTTGATGATCTTCAATACTTGACACTTTATCCTTAGTTTCATCTTCCAATGATTCTGTCTTTTTGGGTTCATTTTGAAATGGCTGTCCCTGAGAACTATTTTTGAAGAATGGTGGCGTATATCCATTCTTTCTATTCTCCATCTTACTTTTCTTCTTGTTAACCCAAGCTCTCTGAAAGGTTGATCCTCCTCTACACTGATCATAAAGGCACTTGGATCTCCTTATTGCTTCCTCCAATTTCTTGAGATCATCATAATGTATCTTATCAATGAATATTGAAGTTACTGTTGGAAGATTGGTTGTTGTCATTGATGCCAACCCTAGTCATGGGTTTTGGACCACAAGATTGATAAAGGTATTTGGACATGAAGAAAAATGCACATGCAGATACAACACCCATGGATGGATAGTATACATCATGTTGTTTCCGATGGTATGTGGCACGTCACGTGGATCCTCATGGTTGAGGAGAAATGAATTTTTGAAGATGACAAATTGAATTGAAGAAGGAAGTACATGTAGGCCCTGAAGATAATTAAAGAAAAGAATTACAAAATAAGAAAGTGTCAGGTCGGCCCTAATGTTAAACGAAAGTGAAATAAATGGTATAAATAAAAATCATTATACATTCATTTGATATAAGTCAAATTTTAGAGGTAATAAGAAGAAAAGAAGGTCGGATTTCAAGGAAGGATGAAGTCTTTTGGTGATGTGTTCTAAGGTATGTTATTTTCAGGCCATCTTGCCATTTTTGCTATAAATTTTTTTCTAGAATGATTCAGATGGTGAAATTGCTATGGCATTGAAAATACATATCAAGGTACCTCTGGTAAAAATTTCATCTCTTGATTCGCTATACTTATGGAGATACACTCTGTGGAAGATAGGGTTTGTGACTAGTCCTGAAGCTAGTCAATAAGCAGGTATTCCGGGTAAAACAGTCATAACTTCTTCATCAAGAATCCAAATGAAGAGGGAAAATTTTCATTGGAAAGAGTACGGACTGTAGTTTATTGTGTGATATTTTCAGAATAGGATATTAATTATTGAGCACGGGGCATTCTGTGAAAGTTCACTCTCCTGAATAGACCAGAATTGAATAAAGTCTACCATTCTTTCTATAACTTATTTTTGGGGAGGATTCAAGGAGTGAAACTTAGAGGAGTTTCAAATAATACATTGAGTAATATTATCTATAGGATCAGAGTACTCCAAGAATTAAAGAATTGCAGAAATTGAAGAAGTCTCAGGAAGCATTATCAGGTTCTATGTGATGATTAGTTGATGGTGATGATTTAATGTAAAGTTTTATTATCTCTCATATATTCTTGGGTGGAAGGAAGGGGCAAGAATGGAGAGTTCAAATCTCTCTTGATATTGGAGGATTGTATCTTCATCTTGGAAGTTTATCTCTCCCTTTTAATTTGGAAGTTATAGCTACCTTTGGAAGTCATTGCTTCCCTTGAACAATAACTATTGATTATTTCTCATATATTGTGCATGGTGTATTGTGGTGTATTGGTGTAACTCTTATACTATTGTTCATTTTTCATTGGATATAATTGAATGGTTTAAGTATAAGTTGAAAAATGTTTTAAATTGTACTTGATACTGATTCACCCCCCTCTTAGTATCAACAATTGGTATCAGAGAGGATTACCTTCAGTACAGTTTAACCACTGGAAGGAAGATCCTAAAAATAAATGGAAGACAAATTCCCAAATGGGATTCCACCATTTGATGGAAGCAATTTTGAATACTGGAGTAATAGAATGGAAACTTACTTGAAATCTCTTGGGGTAGATGTTTGGTTCTCATTTGCTTCAGGATACAATGCTTTGAAGAAACCAAAGACTGCAGCTCAGAATGAAGCAAAAAGGAACAACAAATTGACAATAGATATTGTTGGAGCCGCACTGTTCTTTCACCCTGCACGAATTTTCAAAAGTCTGATACTTGAAATCTGAAGATGTTTTTCTTCTCCTTCCGAACCTCATAAAGCTTTCAAAGCTTGTCACATGAATAGCGATACATTTTTGTGCTTTCAAATAAAATTCGTTTTTTCGCAAGAATGTTGCTCTCTTGTTTCATTTCGGGATGTCGCCAGTTGGACGTTTTAGATATTCGAATTTACAAGTCCCGAGTCGCGAAACTACGAACTCACTCTTTCAAATTTTTCACCCAAGGCATTAACTACGGTA
>ML780561.1:279035-295599 GCA_009831015.1 Picea engelmannii | reverse complement strand
GTGCATGGTGTATTGTGGTGTATTGGTGTAACTCTTATACTATTGTTCATTTCTCATTGGATATAGTTGAATGGTTTAAGTATAAGTTGAAAAATGATTTAAATTGTACTTGATACTGATTCACCCCCCTCTCAGTATCAACAGTTATCCCACTGAAGAATCTTTGAATCTTGACCTGCTCATCCTTTATGAAGTCAACATACCTCAACAACTCTCAGAATATTCTCTCATACTCATCCATGGGCATGGTCCCAAGCTTGATTTCAAATAACTCCTTCATATTTCTATCATAATAATGCTTGGAAGGGTATTTCTTCTGAAAATATTTTATGAACTTCCTCCAAGTTATCTTCTTCTCATCAATGTGTTGGACTTGCATGAGTTGCTCCCACCACATTGATGTTTTTCCCTTTAGTTGGTAAATTGCAATTTACCTTCTTCCTATGAGGAATAATTGTACAGTTGAAAATATTTCCTCATTCTCAACATCCAAGCCTCTGCACCTTCATCTTTCTTTTGCTCACCATCAAATGTATAAGGCTTAATATTATTGAAATCTCCCTACAGTTCATCTACTCCAGACCTTCTTCTATGATTCTTGACAGGAGACAGAATTGGGATTCTTTTTTACTCTAAAAATGTAGGATCTCTATCAACTGAGTGCCTCGATGAATGATGATGATGATGATGGTAAAAAATCTATACCAAGGTTCTTGGAGGTTACCAATAAAGGGTACCACTCTAGTCTAGGAGGATTGGCATATTCAACCTCCGGCAAGGGAAGGAGGTCTCACTCGAAGCACATCCGAGACGTGTGTGGTGAAGTGATTCAAGGAGAATGCATCATTAAATTTGACATTACCACATTCAGATTCACACATCAATACACACAGAAATTCATAGATAGTGACTGAACACTAAATACACATGACATAAGTAATTGTGAAACATAGAAACTATAGATTCATACACAATTTATCAGAATTTTAGGGCCCAAAAAATCCTTTATATTATCAACGTCTCAAAAATATCATACAATGAGTACATCTCTCATACAATAGCTTATGCAACATAATTTATTCCCAAATACCCATCACATAATCTACCCTACTGCACAAGCATAGTAACATCCACAAAACACATTATATACTTTACCCTACTGTGGAAGAACAATAACATCCAAAAAACCCATTACAGACTTTACCCTATTGTGCAAGAACAGTAACATCCACAAAACCCATTACAATAATATCATGATAGTAATAAATTGGTCCCAACTCAAACAATATAAAAACCAAAGTATCTCTCTTTTTCACTCATTCATCAAGTTTGGAATGCTTTCCTTCGAACCAACCATCCAATCAACCTTTTACCTTGTCACACTACCTTCCTCTTATACCTTTCTTCTAGCTGCTTCTTGGACTTCTTGTTCTGCTACTCTTCTAGCCTTTTTCCACTAGCATCTGGTCCTTTTACTGCTTTTCTAATTGCTTATCCAGTTAGCACACGATGTTTTTTGTTGTCTCCATTGTTGTCACCTTTCAGTTACATTTTAGTTAGATTTTATCTATTCTAATTTATTTTTGCTATTGTCCCTTCTCCAATTGGTCATGCAGTGCTTTCCTCAAAACTTTGGAATTTCCCAAAAACATACATTTCTAAAAAATGGAAGGCCCCATAGGCCCTAACCAAAACCATGGATTCGTCCTGAGTCAACCTTCAACTTTCTTCCCATGGACTTCTGCAAACATAGGGACCAACTCCGGTACAATTTGGAGGGCCTGCTGGCAGAAGCTATCATAGTGCTCCACACGATCCTTCCACTTTCTTTCTAAAATCGAGACTCTTGCAACAAGCTCTCGTGTTGTTGTCACATTGGGATATTCATGCTTAGTAGCCAGTAGTGTAGTCCATTCAGTGTCTGGAATGAAATCAAGATATTTCATCTGGACATACTCTGCTTGCAACGTATGACGAAAGTCTCTGAGATATTTCTTGGCTACTCGAGTAGACTCATCCAGAGCATCTAGTCTTTCATCCAAAACTTGGATCTCTGCAAATTGTGCTTCTTGCTCAACTACACCATTTATGTCTTGGGCTTCTATGTTCATCTGGTTGATTTGTTTGTGCAACTCTTCAACTATATTACTTCGGCACTCCATAAATCCAATCTATTCGTTGACCATTCCAAAGAGTTGGTGGCATTCATCTACGTGAGCATGGAGAGAAGACCAAATGATATTTCCCTATGTGACTGTCTGTGTGATATTTTGCATCATGTCATGGGGATGCTCCTTTTCCTTCAACTTAATTGCAACAATATCTTTTTGAAGGCTATCAATCCTCGCAGCTAGTTGTGACCAGGAATTCACAATGAACTCAAGTCATTGCGAAGGCACAACTGGGGTGATATCCTTAGGGATCTTGGGAGAAACATATCTGAAGGTGGTCCAGACTTGGAGAAAATTTTCATAAATGACCACAATATTGGACTCGCCCTATGTTCGCAACCCATGCTCATGATCCCTAGATGAAGTTTCCACAATAATGACTTGGCTCAGTTGTCCTGTATGTTATGTAATCTCTTCGTTCATCCATTCTGAAATGAGAAGTATCTACTCAAGTTGATCTATGGATGCTTGCATAAGAGTCATGAGTTGTGGTGTAGACCACGTCGCAAGCTCGCCACTGGTGAGAGGTACATCTATGGGAAATTATGATGCTAATGGCTAGCCACTGACAACAGATTGTTTAGAAACACTAGGGGTTATAGCGTCGCCAGTAGTAGCTAAAGTGACTCGGAAGCTGTGTGTAATACTATATTACATCTTTTGAGAGAGAATCCCAACCACATCTGTGTGCTCCAAGAACAATTACAGTATGGAGTGACATTGTTGTGGATCCTGTAGTAGTGGCACGATCTATTCTTTCACTAATATCGTACTATGATCATAGTGAGTGTCCTCCTAGGTTTCCATCATGTCAATGTGAGGATTTGTACCCATTTTCTCTTGCACCTCTGACACCTTAGTTGGTTAAGGATTGGGGCTATTCTCAGGTGGGGTGTCAAGTGGAACATGGACCTGCGAGTCGTTAGGGAAGGTGGATGAAATGGGGACTGTGGTTAATGTAGTTGTCATGAAAGGGGTAGAAGACGTGGGTTTAGTAGTGTTGATATGAGTGTAGTGAGGGGATGATGGAGTGGAGGATGGGGAATCTGCAGTAGAGATAGGAGGTCAGTTAGTGAACTAATCGATGATGGGAGTGGACTATGTTTTGATTAGTGGGTCATCAATAATAGTGATGATGGGAACAAAAGAGGGAATAAGGATGGTGGTGTGAATATGAGGTGGAAGGGAAGAAATCGAAGTGGCATCTGTGATGTGGGGCTCAATGGTGGATTTGGATGGAGAGTCAATGCATAGTTTCTTAAGAGGAATAGAAGTAGCAAAGGCTTCATGGAGTTGCTTTGTAGAAATACCGACATTATTTAAAATGGATGAGAATGGGAGTGGAACTGACTAGGGTATTGTATCCTCTTCTCCTTCTTCCTCTTCATTGTATGACATCAGGGGAGTCCTCTCTCTCTTTGATGTGTTCATTATTGGGTCTGCACCCCTGGTCTGTACCGGATCCGATCATTGTGATATCACAAGAATCATATATGAGACACTTGATCTCTTCTATTCTTTGGTGACCCCAGGCCATGTAGTGACCTCCTTGTCCATAATTTCCTCATCCAGATAAAAAGGCAAAGGAGGAGTGTGAAATATTGATGGAGCCCCAACTAAGGTACTCACAAAAGTAAAATATCGATTCATGCTGAACCAAATGTTATGGGTGTGTTGGTTGAGTAGCACTTGTGTAATCCTCAGTCACTCTGTAGTTGAAATGAGGTCATTTTTCCACTATAGAAAGGCAATGTCATGGTATTTTGAGTGAGTGGTAGTAGTGCAATTGTTCTAGCGGTCAAAGAGCTTGGTGATACAAATTTCAGGAGCATGGGATAGGCTTCGACACTGATGCATCTTCCACTTCCACGTACCAAACATGACCAACAAGTATCCATTATGAAATACATGGCTCGGTCATGCACATCAACATAGGCCTACAAATTTTCCATAAGTAGGTACTTACACCAATTCAAATGTGCTCCACCTTTGCTAAACTCAACCACTACCATGACATCGAGTGTGCACTCACCTTGCAGGTAGTTCTTCATGACCTTCTCGAAAATTAAAAAGTAGGCACAATGAAGTTTCTCACCATTTATGGATTCAATATGTGCTCCACAACCTCCTCGCATGGTTCCATAATTGTTGTAGAGGCTAATCTCACTCTTTTTGCAGCCTTGCTTCCCTGATCCCCAGAAGCCTTGTGTCATGTCTTTCCCTTCCATGGATAAATCAGTCAACTTGTGAATGTCTTTCACATGGATGGGATAGGTATTATCCAAACATAAGGAACCATTGTTCACACAACTGATGAGAAAATTTGTGCATTGGGCGACTTCTCTAGCAGTGTCGAACACATGTAAGTCACATAAGCTCAACAAAGTAGTGTCTTGGAGGGGTAGGAAGGATGATTTCCACTCCCACTACAATTGACCAGTCTTTAGATCTGAGTAATCCATAAATGTATGGATAGTCATATGATGGTACTCTGATGCATACGTGAGGTCAATGTTGAGAAGCCGAGTTTGCTCAAATTTCCTATGAGGATCACCTAGAACTTTGGCTTGTGGATCAATGAATATCTCTGGAACAAAACATTTCAGAAGGGATCCCTGGCTGAAAGTGTGAACCATCCTAGAATACCTGCATTGGTAAAAAAATAAAACTGGTGGACATAGGTGCGAGTGTGGGCTCATGGAATTCTCGAGGGCCTCCAGGACTGGGTAAGCAAATAACTTGAGTAAAACACAATAATGTTGAGCAGTTGGGAAAATATGATTTTATAGGAAACATTAAGGAGATGAAATGACTAAAAATCATTAAGAGATACAACATGGAGGTAATTAAGCATTAACATCAAATATGAACATCAAATGCGGTGAAATCTAAGAGGTGATTCGAGAAATAAAGAGTAGAAGTGGGAACACTATAGTAGGACATCGGGGCAAACAAAAAATTAATTACCACACCAACAATTAACTGGAAAGGTACTAACAGTTGTTGGGATTTAGATGACTCTAATTGGTGATGATGGGATAACAACCAAAAAGGTACCAGCGAAATGTACTGAACAAGGTGACAGTGACGTGGGAGGGATTCCAAATTTGGAAACTACTAAATACCAAAAGATTCGACACAGACCTCCTCGAACACAAAGGTGATATCCAGGATGGAAAAAATGACAACGATAACTAGACTCATTTATCAGTGATGATAACATCACTATTTTGTTGACAGGAAGGGAACCAACAAAACAAAATGAAAACCTACTTATGTTGTGCACTCCCTGTGATAGGGGTGCTGCAAAACTTCACTTATTGAGTAGAAATGTAGGGCTTCAAGCATGCACCATTCACCCATCCTAGACGAATAATGTCATCAAATTGCATGATTTTGATAGCTCCAAACTCATGGAATTCCACAATTATAAAATGTCCAAGCCAATGCATCTGTGACTTCCCTAGATGCTTTGTTACTTGTTGTCATATAAAAAAACTTGATCACCCTGGGTATACATCTTGGTCTTAATGTTCCTTTCATGATAATATTTATGACGATCCTTCTCCACTATTTGATGAAGATTGGCCAAAAAATGGGCTTCTTCTAATGCCAACAACTCTGTGACCCGTTCCGCAACTGATTCATCATTTGTCATGTGAGTGACATGCACAATATATAATCTTGGAGTGATGAGCTCGGCGATGATAATTGCCTCTCTTCCATAAGCCAGTTGGAACAGAGTATAGTTATGTAGTTTCTTTGTAGTATTCATGTAAGCCCATAATACCACGGGGACTCTCTCATCCCAATCATCTCTATTTGTGCAACATACCTTGGTTAATCCTCTCTCTAGAATCTTGTTAAATGCTTGGACTATGCCATTTTCTTGTGGATGATATGGGCTACTTTTGTGATGGTGAGTTAAGAACTCATGAGTGAGAGTGGCTACAGTATCAATGATGAACTGCGCACCCGAATATCACTATTCAAACTTTGCGGGCATCCAAGTCAAGTGATGATGTTCTCAAAAATAAACCTCGTCGATGTATCCATAGAACAGTATCAGACTGGTTGTGATTCGGCCTAGCGGGTGACATAGTCGGTAACAATTATGATATCCCTTTCCTTCGAGTCCTTGTCTGATGGATTGATCGGTCCTATGAAGTCAACTGCTCATTTCTCAAATTATTGAAGATGTTGAACAAGATGTAAGGGAAACTCATCTCTACGTGATGATTCACCAATCCTTTGACAAACATAATAGGCCATGTAATAATCTTTGGCATCTTTGAAGACATTCGACCACCATAATCCTTCTTGTAGTATATTTTGGGCAGTTTCTTTCTCTCTAACATATCCTCCTACAACTCCGTAGTGGCATTCCCATAAGATTTTAGGCCATTCATGATCAAGTACACATCGTTGAAGGATGTTGTCCAATACCAACTTATACAACTAGCATGCGATCAAATGATAATCTGAGGAGAATACCACCAGATTCCACTTTTGAGTTGGAGAATACTCATCAGGAATAGTACCAGTAGTGAGAAACAATACAATTACATCTAGGAGCTGGTCCACCACTCTCACCTTATTCTAATCGAGATAGATGATTGGGGCCAACATTTAATTTACCTGGCTTGACAATGACTTTGAAGGAAAAATCATGAAACAAAAACAACCAACTACAAATTATTCCTTCTAACACAGGATTATTAACCATATATTTTAGCACAAAATGATCAATAAATAACTTAAAATGGGCTCCTAGCAAATAATGTCTAAATTTTTGCAAAGCATAAACCATTACCAAACCTTCCTTTTTAGTGGTATTGTAGTTGCGCTTGTAAGTTTTAAAATTGTGAAGTAAAGTAATGCATACATATTCTATGAAAAACAAAAATCAATAAATGGCTCACACATATAGTACACATAGATTTACATTGGAAACCCTTAACTAGGAGAAAACCAACCTTCCTTGGTGTCACACCTCTCAACTCTTCATTGTATTAATTTCACCATTCACAATACAATATATACACAATATTTTAGCTATTCCAAAACTACCAAAACCCTAATCCCTTAATCCATGATTAATTTAGAAAACCACTAAAAATAGCAAAAATGTTAAAATAGCAAAAATGCTAAAATAGCAAAAACTACCCAAAAACTATTTTGGGGCATTTCCCTACACCCTGTCAGCTCTGGGTTACCACCCAAAGCCAAACACTTTGTGTAACCAGAGGGAGAAATCCCCCCCCCGCCCCTTGGGACCCCCCTAGGAAATCTCACAATGCACACACCCACTAAGAGCAATAGGTGTTGGGATCGTCAGTCACAGTCGTCAAATATGACATGCCCCCCCACACACATGCAAAGAATATAACACTTACCCAACATTCTCCCCTTGTTGTTTTCTTTACATACACGGGGTCATAGGATTACATAGTCAACAATCTAGGGTAGTAATGCCCATTATTTCTCTACACCCAGAGAACTTCTCAGAGCTCATTGACTTTGTCAATGAATCTACAACATTATTCAAAGTTTCTACCTTCTCCAACAACCCCTTCTTGTCTTCAACCGTGTTTCTCACAAAGTGATATTGAATATCAATATGCTTTTTCTTTGAATGATATGTTGGGTTCTTTGTCAATAATATTGCACTATGACTATCACAATATAACCTTACTGCTTTCTATCAACCCAATACTCGGACACAATCTCTATAACCATGCTACTTCCTTGCATGCATTAGTGGTTGCCATGTATTCAACTTTTGTAGTTGAGAGTGCCACTACCGCCTGTCTTTTTCTCATCCAATTGATTGCTACTCCAAATATTTTAAACACATACCCACTTTTATACCTTCTTTGATCCAGATCTCCAATCCAGTCTGCATCAACAAACACATGTATGTCCAACACTCTGTCCAATCCTAGTCTTCCTTGGTATCATACTCCATAGCTAGAAGTGACACACAAATACCTGAAAACCCTCTTTACTATTGTCCAAAGATCCTTCCCTGGTTTTGACATATATCTTCTCAAAACTCCCATTGCATGTGCAATGTATGGTCTAGTACAAACGATTTCATGCATCAAACTAACAACCGGACTAGCATATGGAACACGAGACATGTCCTCTTTCTCTTGATGTGTCTTGGGACACTGATCTACAAACAACTTTACACCTACAGGAATATGAAACTTAATCGATTTACTTTTCTGCATATTACACCTCTGCAATATCCTCTCAACATATTTTCTCTTATTCAACCATAGTTTCGTATTTGCATGATCTCTTTTAATATCCATTTCCAGAATGAAGTTAGCAACACTGAGATCCTTCATGTCAAATTTGGAGGATAGTTGTGATTTCACCTCCTTGATAACATCCATGTTATTTCCTACCAACAACATGTCATCGACATACAACACTACATAAATGAATTGATTACAAAACTTCTTGGAATATACACAGTGATCAACCCTATTTCTCACAAATCCCAATCCAAGGATGTACATGTCAAAATTTTGGTACCACATCCTAGGTGATTTATTTAGACCATATACTCACTTCTTTATCTTGTAGACTAGCTCTTTCTTTCCCTTCACTGCAAATCCTTTTGGTTGCTTCATGTATATTTCTTCTTCGAGATCCCCATGTAGGAATGTTGTCTTCACATCCATTTGTTTTATTTTAAAATCAAAAGAAGAAACAACAAATAAAATAAGTAAAATAGAAGCTAACTTGGAAACAAGAGAAAAAATTTCACCAAAGTCAATTCCCTCTATCAGGGGATATTTGTTGCCAATGTCCTTTCTTCTAGTTGGAAACTCAACTATATCCCATGCCTCATTCTTATCCAATGCATCCATCTCTTCAAACATGGCCTTCTTCTAGATTTTACTATCATCTGAATTCATTGCTTCCCTAACAGTTCTAGGATTATCATCAATAATAGATAAAGAAAAATTAGCATGAAAATTGGGTGGAATGCACATTTCTAGTTTCCTTCTTTCCCTTATTGATCTCCTCAAAACTGGAGTATGAGGTTCTTGTTCTTCTTATTCATCTTCTTTTGTTGGTTCAGATTTTGCATCATCCAACTCAAACTCTATTTTCTCAGGTTCGTCTTGCCTTGGTAGGAATTCTTGTTTGGGAACATCTTTAACTTCTCTAAAAACAACATCCTGACTATAAACAGTCTCCTGAGTTTCTGTGTTCCAAAGCTTATAACCTTTCATACCATCTTTATAACCAATAAAGATACACTTTTCAGATTTATTATCCAACTTACTCCTATGTTCCTTTGGAACATGTACATAGGCATCACAACCAAACACTCTAAGATATTCAAGAGAGGGTTTCTTACCAGTCCATACCTCATGAAAAAAAAATTCGACTCACACTGACGAGGGTGATCTATTTACCAAGTAACATGAAGTACCCACTACCTCTACCCAAAATTCCTATCCTAAATCAGCACCACTGAGCATGCTCCTTGATTTTTCCATCAACATCCTGGTCATCCTTTCTACAAACCCATTTTTTTGAGATGTGTATGGAGTAGTCTTATGCCTTTCAATTCCACACTTCTTACAAGACTCTTCGAATTTGTTCCCACATAATTATCCACCATTATCTGTCCTCAACACCTTTATTTTTGTCTCTATCTGATTTTCTACCAAAGCCTTTAACTCTTTAAATTGATCAGATACCTCATATTTCTTCCTAAGAAAACAAATCCATGTGTTCCTTGAGAAATTATCTATAAATGAAACATAATACACAAATTTACCAAGTGATGGAATAGGAACAGGTCCAAACACATCATTGTGCATCAACTATAAGATCCCCTTTTCTCATGTAGCAGTAGATGGGAATATTACTCAAGTGTGTTTACCATATATGAAATGTTCACATAAATCAAAATATAGGGTGAAATTAGACATACCTTCAACCACACCTTTACCATGTAGTGTTTGAAGGCCCTTTTTCTCCAATATGTCCTAGTCTTTGATGCCATAACATGGTATTCTTTCTAGGGACAATATGGATATTATCTTCTTTATTTCTCTACTCAGGGAAAAAAGAATTGTTACACCCACCAATATAAGTGCTTCCCAACAAATTGTACATAGTTCCACATCGAACTCCCCTCATCAACACCATTTATCCTCTAACCATATTGCAAGTTCTCTTTCCCAATAAAGTATCCACACCTGCATCATCCAACTTACTCACAGATATTAGGCTCCTAGATAGATATGGAATGTGTAGAACTCTAGGGAGAGTACTAATTCTTCCATATTTAAACAACAACTTAACCCTTCCACGTCCCATGATTTTTGTTTTCGAGTCATCTCCTAGGAAGACATCAACACCATCATACTTTTCATTTTCACTGAACCACTCCATGTGAGGATTCATATGAAATGATGAACTTGAGTCGATCAACCATACATCACGATCTGCATGTGTACCTATAGATTCTAGGCAAACATCACCTCCTTCTTTTGTGGAGGTTTTTGCCTCTATGGAAGAGGCATCATCATATCCCTTTTCTTTATCAACTTTCTTATACATGTAATCTTTCTTATAATTCCCAACTTTACCACATTTCCAGCGTTTTCTCAAATATTTTCCTAGAGATTTAGATATACCGTTAGATTTAGATCTCCCCCCGAGGACCTATTTGTGTTCCTATATTGGGAATGAACTCTTACAAATAAATCATTTATGCTATGACTATCCATGATTTTCCACCTCATCTCTTCCGATAATAGGGATGAAACTACATCCTCATACTTCAATGCAGATAGTCTGGTACTACCAATTTCTACAACCAGATTATACCAAGAGTTTGGGAAAGAACATAAAAAAGTAATACACTTATCGTCATGTGAAAGCACAATCTTAACATATCCAGGTTGACTTACTAAATTATTGAAGGCATTTAGATGCTCTGTCACATAATCTCCATCTTCCATCCTAATATGATACAACTTCATTTGAAGAAAAAACTTGTTTACCAGGGACTTTGAATGATACAAATTCCCCAAATTTTCCCATAGTTCCTTAGATGTAGATTCTCTTGATACATTCAATAATACTGAATCATCCAGACAGAATCGAATCATAATCCTTACTCTTCTATTCATCTTCTCCCAATCTTCTTTCGACATACTAGTAGATTGAGTACTAGTAGTTTGTGTACCAGTAGTTTGTGTACCAATAGGTTGCTTACCAGGATCCACAACAATCGATTGTTCTTTGTGTACAAGAAGGTCCTCCATCTTGATCTTCCATATCTCAAAGTTTTTACCGTTGAGCTTCTCAATATCGATTCTAGATATTATTTCCATTATCCTCCAACACGAGAATCACCACTACAAAGATCCCATTGAACTCAGGTTTATCACAGACCCAAGATAAACTTGATATATCAAGTTCAAGTCATACCCTCATCAACAAAGGCATCCACCTGAAGCAAAAAACATACTCGGATACCACATGTAAGTTTTAAACCTGTGAAGTAAAGTAATGCATACAGATTCTAAGAAAAATAGAAATTAATCAATGGCTCACACATATAGTACATGGAGATTTACGTTGTAAACCCTTAACCCAAACAAAACCAACCTTCCTTGGTGTTGCACCTCTCAAATATTCATTGTATTAATTTCACCATTCGCAATACAATATATACACAATATTTTAGGTATTCCATTGCTAGAAAAACATTAATCCCTTAATCCAAGATTAATTTTAAAAACCGCTAAAAAAAGAAAAAAGAGGTAAAATAGCAAAAACCGTCCAAAAAAAAAATTGGGGTGTTGGCACATGGGCAAACCCAGGGTTCAATGCTTCAACAACACATGAAGAAATCCCTAAATACCGACCCTTTCGGTAACACCTGCGAAGCAAATGAAGTCTTACTCAAGGTAGAGGCAGGGGGGTTGCAGGACTCAGGTGTCTACAACCAAGATGGGACACAGATCTGTGATTATAACACTTAATAGAGCACTTAGCCAACAATATGCATTAGTTCATGAGTCTTATTCACATCGCAGATCAAACCCTAAGTACAAAACAACGCAGTAATAATCAAGATCAAAACCTTAAAACCTCTTAGCACATAGCATTGACTCAGATATAGTATCCATTCATATTTAACATCATTAAGCACTAAGATACAACATTATATGCATTCATTATAACAACACTAATCATAAATCACATCAGCAACATCGCAGAAAGCATATCAAGACACATGGTATACATGGTTCACCCCAGTGTGGGGCTACATCCACCAACTTCTTCTTCTTCTTTAGTAGTCTTCAATCTTCTTACACTCATCTGCTCCTATGCACAAAGCCATAGAGCCCAACTCCACAGTGGATAGGTGATCTGCGCACAACACACTAGATCCACCTTCCCCAAAATCAGGTTAAGGCACAAAGCCAACTCCTCAATAACACAGAGCACTTACATACAACGTCTGTGCACAAAGAAACTTACAAAACACTTGCATGTAGCTCTGCAAGACCTTAACACATTCTTGCACAAATCCAACCAGATCTACTTTGTACATCGCTTTGCACATAGCCAAAATAGTAACTTGTACTTCCTACATTACATTCCTTCTTGTATATACTTTTACAAAAGGGCCTAGACATGGGTAAAACCATGGGTTGACATTCCATAACGCATTACATAAACCCTAAAACCCATTGTTCGGTCCCCAAGCCTGCAAAGTGGGTGAGATCCTGCAATCTCTACTTTGCCTGGGCGCTCCATATTCAACCAACCTATCGAAGTCCCAAAAATTGTCAACCATGAACAATGTTTCCTCAAAACTTGGTCAAGGGCCAACAGGCCCCCAACACTCACCTATGACTCATCCCGAGTCACTCAAATCTAGGAAGTGATGCTTCAAAAGCCTCGAGCTACCTCGAATTGCTTCTTTGCCAAAGCTTCCTTCTCGATGAACTCCTAAATCACCTTCTCTGTAATAGGCCCTTCCAGGTGTTTTTTTACTATCGTGACCATCTGGTCTAGTTGCGAGCCTTGTCCTTCAATCTCTTCAAAAAGCATGCAGGCTTCGTCCTGCACCAGTTGGAGTCTCTGTGTCACCTCCATGAATTTTCTATGGAGGGCAATAACCTACTGCTGGACTGCACGTTGGTCCTATGATCGCTTCATTTTATCAACTGCAGTAAGCAACTTCATCTTTTCTTGCACAATGGATGCCTATTGCTTCGCCTCCTGTAGTTGTGCTTCTAGTTTCTTCAGCTCTGGATCTTCTGCAAGGTGCTCATAAGTCTGTGCACTCTGATCACTCATTTTCTTACATTCTGAGGCAAGTGACCTGATTCTTTCTACTGCGCTCTTGGCAGTTTCTTCCCTTTGATCACGCACTTCTTGTGGAGTGCTCGACACTGCTTGGATCTCTAGCTCCATTACTCTCACTTGAAGTTGTTCAATGGCCTCAACGAGCTTCCCCACTTGCATCTTGGCTGAATCTTCTTCCTCTTGTGCCAAGACCGACACTGATCGAAGTGCTTTAGTCACCGCTTTTTTGAACACATTCTTCTCTGTGAGCAGCTGGTCTTTTTCTTCATGTATCTTCGCATTGTTCTGCTTGAACTTCACTTGGATTTAATTTTTCTCCTTTTGCGCAACTCGAAGTTTCTCTAAGACCTCCTTCTTCTCTTTCTTCAAGGCATATATGGCCTGCTCCTTTTCTTCTTGGACTCGAAGGAGTGGAGCCTCTGTTGCATCTGCTAACCTTCATAATTGGGTGCGCTCATCCCCCAATTCTACAATTTCCAACGATAAAGGCGTAGTTGGTACTGTGCGGCTTGAATGAATAGCTTGTTGTATGTCTTTTAGCTCCATCTCGATTCTTTCATACAACATCTCATTTTTTGCTTCATGTCTCTGTAAGATATCATCTTAAGCATCCTCTACGACTGCGATGATGAGATCGACATCGTCCACTTTGAGCACATTCTTCGACTTAGGCTTATTGCCTCGTCTTCTTTCTTGTCGAGGGTTTCTGTGGAGAAACCTTCCTTTTCTTTGATGTTTCAGCCTCTGTAAAGGGATCCTTTGGCGGTGTAACTTTGACTTTGTATTTCTTTTCTTCTTCTTCCCCTCCTTCTTCTTGGTTCAATTCGTCTCCTCCTCCTCCTGCGGGTGAGTGATGCCTACTTTCCTCTGATGCACTGTCCTCCTCATCAGTTTCTATGTTATGAACTTCCTCCTTTTTCTTCTTTTTCTTCATGCTAGTATGTCCATCATGCTCGACCCAGATGACCAATGGACTTCCGATGATGTCAGGGTCAGAGAGTTCTACATATTCCACTGGTACAAGGAATTATGATGGCCATTCTTTGGTTATCTCCTCCATATCTTTGTCGGTTAGCTTATAATAGGACTGTAGCTCCTCTTTACTTTCATCCATGCACGCAGTAATGTAGATAAAGTGTTGATCTGCATGGAAATTCGCTAGCGGTTTGTACTGGTGCAATGTATTGGGTGTCATTTGTGGAAATGCCTCAATCAATACGAATCCATTCGTTATGCCATGGTCTCAATAGTCCAATGGCAGTCTTTATGTCAATACCTGTGTTTCTATCCATTCTGGAGCATTATTCTAATGGTCTTGGAGCCTCCAATAGTCATATAGCTTCGCTGTGGCGAAGTCCCATTCTGTGTGGTTCTGCTATTCTGACGAGGTTCAAGTTCTATAGATATTTCCCTTGCGAAGTCTTCTCTGGGAATTTATGTAGTTTTTCTAACTTGGATTTATTCTTACTGAGCTTCATTGACTTCTTTCCTGTGATTTGAGTCTCTAGATTCCTCTTTCCATTCTTATTCTTATCTTCTTCTAGTAAAGTGACTTCACATTGTTTATGTGCTCTTACAAATTCTGCGGTTAATGTTCCTTCTTTTGCTATTTCCGGGGTGGCTATACTTCTTTCTTGCATGGACAGGTTCATTAAGTCTTCTTGTGTTCTTTCAACTTCGACAACTAATTCTATGGCCCTTTGTTGCTTCAAATGATCCTCTTGTTCTTCTATTAGTCGCGTTATTTTTCTGGCTATGAAGTCCCTTAATTCTTTCTTTTTCCATTCTGTATCTTCCTCCTCTGCTTTCCTTCTTATCTGATCCTTCTCAATCCAATTCTTTCCTAATAAAAGTGGAAAGGGGGCATTGTTATCAACAAACTTAATGAATTCAAATTCTTCCTTAGTTGATGTTTCATGAGAAATCGTAAGTATATTAGTAACTCTTCCACATAGGGTTATCATATTTCCTTTAAAAAAGCCTATCCTTCCCAATGAAGGTATCATATCAATCTTTTCCAAATTTTCCCAAGTGCTTTTTGGTATAATGTTCACATGTGTTTCTTCATCTAGTACACAGTCTATGTCGAAGTCTTCTATTCTTGTGGCTATGCATTGTTTTTCTTTCAGGATCTCTGGTAAATTGATGTCTCTGTGATCATCCATTACTTATTCTAACATAGTTTGAGCTTTCTCTGATCTTTCTCTTTCTAGTTTTCTAACATATCCTTAGTCTCTTGACCTTCTTTATAGTTTTCTTATCTCATGTTCATATTTTCAAATTTAGCAGTCATCTTAGGGAAATCATCAACCTCATGACCAATATCTTTACAACAAAGACAAATAGGACCTCTACTAGGGCATTCCTTAGAAATATATCCTAGCCTTTTGCAATTATTATTCGACAACATAGGTATTCCAACTGAGGACGAACACCTTCAGTAACCACTCACATAACCAGATCAAAGATCAACACACCGATGTTTTCACGTGGTAAAACCCCTACGTGGAAACATCCATGGCCCCAGCCAATGCGGCCACTTGGAGCAGTTTATTAATGCAAAGAAAAAGATTACAGAGAGATTTTACAAGAGAGTTTCTCACAATTGATCATTGGAAAATGACCCTCCATGCTCTTTAAATAGAGATCATGGACCAATCGGGTGTTAAGACACGGATCAATGGCTGTTAAGATCGAGGAGAGTATGAACCATCAGATCACTCTATGTCGGGAACATATCGTGACCGTCGGATTGCTTAACTATAAATGCATACTAATGCATACTAAAGAAACACACTTTTACCTAACGACATATTAGACCAAGTAGATCTTAACTAACTCCTAAATGTCTAAATATCCTAACATCCCCCCTTAAGAACAACTTTTGATAGGATTGAAGGATTTACAATAATGACACAATAGGAGAAGGAAGGAGGCATTAGAGCCTATCCCCCCTTAATGACAGCTTCATGAACTCCTAACATAGATCGAAGTTTGGAAAACTTTGCTTCTGTAAGAGACTTTGTGAA
>ML780561.1:240139-257595 GCA_009831015.1 Picea engelmannii | reverse complement strand
TTTCCAAGTCTGGATTTAGATCTTCCCTTCCTATAATTCTCACGGTTCCCTGAGCCCTTTCCTCTATCCTTTTGTCTTCCCCTGTTCTCCATGTTCAACGCATTACCTGATGTCTCACCTGTGCTTTTCCATCACATTTCCTCACTAAGGATAACACGAACAACATCATCAAATTTTAAAGTATTTGAACCAGAGACAGAGTTACTTATAGCCATTACCAACCGTTCCAACTTTCTGGCAATGAACACAAGATTAGAAGATCCCTGACCCCATCATCAAAGTCCACCTTTACAGAACTTAGTTGATTAGTAACCATATTAAATTCATTTAAATGATCTGCAATAGACCCACCTTCTGACATATTCATATTAAATAATCTCTTCATTAGAAATACCTTATTGGACGACGAGGGTTTTTCATACAATTTAGCCAATGCGTCCATCAAATCCTTCCTTGTCTTTTCTTTCGAAATATTGAAAGCCACCGACACTACCAGGCTCAGCCATATCATTCCTAGAGCCTTTCTATCAATAATCTTCCATTCTTCGTCCTTCATTGTCGTTGGCTTCTTTTCTACTCTGCCCAATGGTAGGAATAGTTCCTTATGATATAAATAATCTTCCATCTGCGTCTTCCATAACTGGTAGTTTTGGCCATTAAATTTTTCGACCCTAAACTTTCCATCTTTCACCATTGCTCCCACTCGAACTAGGAACCCTCCTTTCCTGTGAGTTACCTTTTACTCTAATACCAATTGTTAGAAAAATAGGACCATGGAGCAATAAAATAAAACAAATGTGGAAATAAAATACAAAATATACACAATACAATAGAGACACAGATATACATGGTTCACCCAGTGTGGGCTACGTCCACCAGAGAAATTTCCATGTCCTTCCTTTATTATTATCCAAAAAATGAAGGGATACAACCTACAACAAACCCACTCTAACTTCCTATTCTTTCTCGCACAGTCTCATATCTCAGAATACAATATTCGCCGTGATACATAGCCACAATACATTTCCCTCATAAGAGAGGGTTTCCTTCTAGGGAAAAAAACCCTGACATAACTTCTACTGTTAGATCTGCGACCTTATAATGAACGGTCCAGATTTACAATGAAATTACAATATACTTTTACAAGTCACCTCCGCAGAGGGGGTAACCCCCCTCTGCACTCCCCCATGTGGAAGAGTGTACATACTTCTAGGTTGTAAATACTTCATGGGGTATAAACATGGCTGAAAACAAAAGACCTCTGAATCAGGAAGATAATTGGGCTCCACAACCAACAAGATTCTTGTTGTATGAATGCATTTCACCTTATTTTCCACTAATTCTCAACATCATATTTGAATATCCAATGAAACATCCTTTAAAAAATCACTTTAAAGATCAGGTCCTGGAAACAAAACCATTTTTGGCACATGTTGGCACAGGGGTAGACCCAAGGTTCAATGCTTCAACAACGCACCAACAAAACCCTAACTATTGGCCCTTTCAACAACACCTGCGAAGCAGATGAAGTCTCACCTGAGGTAGAGGCAGGGGGGGTTGCAGGACTCAAGTGACTACAACCTAGCTGGGACACATATATATGATCACAATGCTTTAACAGAGAACTTAGTAGTTAACATTCATTAGTCTTTAAAATTTATTCAAATCACAGGTAAAACCTTAATTACAGAACAACGCAACATTCGATAAGATCTAGCACATCCAAGCACTTAGCATATAGAAATAGATTAGATATAGCATTCACTCTTGTCACTAAGCATTAAACATTCATCTATAATAATCACTAAGCAAATAAATACACAACCACATGAACAACATAGCACAAAGCACCATAACACACGATATACATGGTTCACCCCCAGCATGGGGCTACGTCCACCAACTCTTCATCTTCTTTATTATCTTATTTCAATGTTCTTACATGCACAGAGCCACAAAACCCTCTTCGCATAGGACATGATATCTATGCACACCTCGCCAGATCCTCCCTCCCTGAGTTTGGCACAACACAAAGACTTCTTACAATCACTTGCACTTAGCTCTGCAAGTTCTCAATGTACAATATGCACAAAACATTTACAACTATTTTCACTTAGCTCACTGGATTACAACCGACTTAGCACCGCCTACTTACATCGCCAAGCTACTTATTTATACTTTACAAAAGGGGCCTAAACATGGGTAAACCCATGGGCTGACATCCCATACTCGTTACATAAACCCTAAACCCAAAAATCCTGTAAAAAGGGGGCGAGATCCCATGATCTCCACTTCACCTGGCACTTCATATTTGACCTACCTATCGAAGTTCCAAAAATGGTCAAACACAACCAAGGTTCTCCAAATCTTGGTCGAGGGCCAACAGGCCCCCAACACTCACATGTTACTCGTCCCGAGTCACTTTGATATGGGAAACTGTGCTTCGAATGCCTCAATCTTGGCTCAAGCTTCTTCGACCTATTGCTTCGCCAGAGCCTCCTACTCGGCGAACTCCTGAATAACTTTCTCGGTCACCAGTCCTTCCAATCATTTTTCCACTGTGCTACTTGTTCTAGTTGTGCACCTTGTCCAAAAATATCCTCAAAAAGTGTGCAGGCTTCATCATGCATTGGTTGTAGCCTCTGGGTCACTTCCATGAATTTACTCTGGATGGCATGGAATTTTTGCTAAATGGTGCATTGTTCCTGGGACCTTTTCATCCTCTCAACTATTGACAACAACTTCAACTGTTCTTGTATTATCGCTTCTTGTTTCTTTTCCTCCTGGAGCTGTGACTCCAATGTCCTTAGTTTTGGGTCCTCTGCAAGGCGCTCATAGGTCTGTGCACCTTGAATGCTTAATTTTTTTCATTCTAAGGGAAATTCCTTGATTCTTTCGACTCCGCTCTGAGTAGTTTCTTCCCTGTGATATCGCACTTCCTGCAGAGTCCTTGACACAATTTGCAGCTTCAGTTCTTCCACTCTTACTTGAAGCTATTGAATATCTTTAGTGAGCTTCTCCACTTGACTCTCCATTGTGTCTTCTTCTATCTATGCGAGGCTCGACACAGAGAGAAGTGCTCTAGTGAATTCTTATGTAACTCCAATATTATCTACGTGTAGCTATTCTTTTTCCTTCTGGATCTGCACTTTATCCTCTGCAAACTTCGCCTAGAGGTCATCTTTCTCTTGATGCACAACCTGACGTTCCTCTAGGGATTCTTCTTTTTCTTTCTTTAATGCCTCTGTGGCAGTTTGTTGATCTGTATTTTATGAGCAGAACGAAATGAATATAGATTATTAACAGGTGCTTGACACAAAATAACAGAGATACAGTAAAATTTGTTTTCTATTCAATAACGAAATAAGTTGAAACTGTAAAATGCAGAGGAAACAAGCTTGCTGGAATGGTGGCGGCTTATCTCCGAGAAGAGATGTGACAGCAGCACACATTCGCCAGAAGAAGGTTACAATGAGGCTTTGAAGGCCTTTTTACAATAAGAAAGAATGCCAAAAACCCTAGACATCCAAAAACCTAACCCTAGGAGATGAAGCGCCAAAAGTCATGTGGGCCCCGTTTGGGTAAGCTAGTACATCAACTTCCCGAGGTCATAACGTTTGCATACGATCTCCATTTTAGGTGTGTGATAGCCCGTTGGAAAGGTGTCGTCGAGGAGATTCATTTTGGGGGCTCCAAAATTCCTTTGGATATGATTAAGGAGCTCGATACCGAAAAACCTTCATTTAAGCCCTCAAAATGGCCCCGGAAGTAAAAACTACTAAAAATAGTAAATGTTAGGACCATACAATGTACCTTTTTACCCATACTTTTTTCCATGATTAGAATTTTATTTAACGCACATTTAAACTCATATTATCACTTTACCCTATCTTTCCAAAGGTATACAACGTCTCTTCTCTCTACTATATGTTTAAACTATTTTGCATATAATTTTACATCACTCTCGTACTTAACCATTGATTAGAAATGTATAAGTGCTAAAACAGTTCGAACTATAGATTAGCATTGAGGCTTGTTGTTGAAACAACAAGAAGTTGTTACACATTCTATGGACTACGATGCTGAAACAACAGCTCACAGAAGTTGTTACACAGTCCGTGGTCGACGATGCTGAAACACAGAAGAAGTTGTTACACAGTCCGTGGACGACGATGCTGAAACACAGAAGAAGTTGTTACACAGTCCGTGGTCAACGATGCTGAAACACATAGGAAGCTGTTACAAAGTCTGTGGTCAACGATGCTGAACAACAACTCACACAGATTCACTACAACAGCTGCACCGTGAGCTAAGCATCAACCATCGTTGCTGCCTGAGAAGTGCTGAAACAATCAGAACGCAAATCCCGTGGCTGAAACAACCCACGATTTGCGATGCCAAAACAACATACAATAGCAGTAACAAGAAACAAATAAAGAATTTGTTACTCCAGCTGTAACAACAACACCTCACTCAGCACTTGTAATAGCATTCTGTTGCGGGAGACTAGGAAACCCTATTCCAGTTTAGAAAGTTGATCTGACTAAGAATAGGACTCAGATATACACCTGTAATTTGTTGATCAATTGTATCAAAGGGATTCTCCTCTTTAAATAAGATGAAATCATCATTCGAGGGAGCATCTTCGATTTTTGTACTAAGAAGGTTTTACAGAGAAGGACGTACTTCATTTCAGATTGTAATATGATACATTGACAGATGAATAAAAGACTGTTCTAATCATTTCTCTCTAGCCTTCTCATTTCAGGGGAATCTTGTGAGAAGGGAGGGCCCACCTTCTTCACAAGATTCACACATTAGTTTTGTAGTGTGTTAGTGTGATCTTTGTTTATGCCTTGATTAAATTTTGTTTTGCTGAAACATTACTTTATTGAATTTTGTTTTGTTGAAACACTACTTTACTGAACTCTTTCTTGCTGAAAACTTTGCTTTACTGAACGTTACATTGTTTTCATGTGATTCATGCTTGGGTAACTGTTAATCATTTTAGTTAGCAATCCTGTGTGATGATTTTATGAAAGTGTGCTAACCAGAAACAGGTGCTGAAGTTTCCTGCTTAGGAAATAGGGTCCTGTTCTCTGTTAGAGATAGTTAGCCTTCAATGCATTAATGAGTTTATGAAAGTGTGCTAACCAGAAACAGGTGCTGAAGTTTCCTGCTTAGGAAATAGGGTCCTATTCTCTGTTATAGATAGTTATCCTTCAGTGCATTAATGATTTTATGAAAGTGTGCTAATCAGAAACAGGTGTTGAAGTTTCCTGCTTAGGAAATAGGGTCCTCTTCTCTGTTAGAGATAGTTAGCCTTCAGTGCATTAATGAGTTTATGAAAGTGTGATAATCAGAAATAGATGTTGAATTTTCATGCTTAGGAAATAGGGTCATGTTCTCTGTTAGAGGTAAATAGCCTTCAGTGTGTATGTCAATCATTTTAGTTAAGCAATGAGTTCATGAAGTGTGATGGTCGGAAACAGGTGCTGAAGATTCTTGTTTTGGGAATAGGGTCATGTTCTCTGGTTACAGAATAGTTGGTCTTTCCTGTTGCAGTATCTTGTTGTTATTTTAATGTAATCCAGGATTCTTCAATTAAATATTTCTTTAAACTTTGAGCTCTGCAATAGGTAGATTGCTTCCCTGTAATTCAAGTTAGAACTTCAGTTTGTTCAAGGCAAGTGTGATTAATATAGTTTTTACTACAACTCTAGGTTGATTTTGAGATTGAGCATATATAGTGTGTGGTTACCTTTGAAATAAACAGACTTCCCTGGGTTGACAATTTATGTAGCACTTGATTTTTTAGATTAAATAAGCAATTACAGTGACCAACATTTTGGCGTCGTTGCCGGGGAAGGTAATTATAGATTTCAAAAGTACTTATGATTTTTCAGATACAAAGATTGCATGAGAGAACATGGAGACCCCAAAGACACTGACCCTACAGGTGGTAGGGGCAGAGGAAGAGGAGGAAGAAAGACTTATATTGATGAGATTATGTCAAAGTCTGAATCTGTTGCTCAACGACCAAACCTTCAGAAACAAAAATCCCAGCCTTCATTTCAAGCAAACTTTGAAACAGGGAAAGAATTTTGGAGTCCTGAGACAGTCCAAAAACCAGCAGGAAACATTGAGGACAGAGCAAGCGTAGTAGGGGAGCAGACAGAAGAAAACATGGATGAGTACAATGAAGAATTGCATCATGAAGAACAGGCAGGTCCTGAAAGAGAGGTAAATGATGAAAACTCTTTCTCCACATTAGGATTTCCTATTGGTGATCTTCCTAGAGGGGTAGCCCCCATGAAGAACATTCCACTCTCAGCACTACCTAATTTTCATGGTTTGTCTTCAGAAGATCCTGATGAATTCCTTTTTGAGTTTGATATATTATGCAGAAGTTATGATTATGTTTCCAATTCTAAAAAATTAAAGCTATTTCCAGCAACATTAAAAGGAAATGCACTAAGATGGTTCATGAGTCTTGGAGGCCATGTAATCACAACATGGGACCAAATGAAACATAAATTCCTGAATAAATACCAGGACTATTGTCGAACAAGAGAAAAGAGGGAGGAGCTATTTAAGATGATGCAGAAAGAGGATGAAAATATGGAGGACTTTGTAGAAAGGCTACAATATAATCTACAAAGATCTAGTCACCCCAATGTAAGTAAAGATATTCTCAAAACTATATTATTAAAAGGAGTAAGGGATGACTGTCTAGATATGCTGAATATTCTTGGAAAAGGGGACATATCTAAGGAATCATACGATGAAATTGTTAATTTATGCAAAAGATGTTCAAGAGGAGCTTCAAGAAATAGATCAAACAGTAGGGACACCACATTTTCAAGAGTCCAAAAAATCAGCCAGTGGGGGAGCAACAAGAGCCGAGATAGGTAATTTACTTGAAGGTTTTAAAACTGAAATGTTAAGCTCTTTTGCCTCACAAATTGACACCCTGCAGATTCAAAAGAAGCAAGCAGAAGAAGAAGCAGCCCTGTCCATCTTTTGTTCTCAATGCAGAGACAAGAACCCATGAAGGGAATGTCCATTGGACAAAAAAACAATCTGCACCATCTGTGGTAAAGATCATGAAACTCAACAATGTCCATCTTTACCAAGGATCAAGGAAGCATTACAACCAACGGACGAAGAAGCTGAAGTTGTCTATCTATTGACACAGAGAAGGCAATGGAAACCGCGGGGACAAGGTATGAATCCTAGCATTCCATTTACATCTTCTGATCGTTGGAATAATTATCCTTCTTTGAATCAAATGAGTTACCCTCCCTATAATCAAATGCAATATCCTAATCAAATGAATTACCCACCCATGCAACAAACTAACCCACCCTTTGTTGATCCATCAATGTGGACTCCTTGGCCTCCTTAACAACAACAACCATATCAGAACCAATGGAATCCAAATTGGAGAGGACAACAACTCCCCTTCCCAAATCAATTACCGAAATCACAATTTCTACAACCACTCTCCTTACCATCAGGTACTCCACCAAACAATCAAATAATGAGACCCAAGCTACCT
Organism: Picea engelmannii; assembly: GCA_009831015.1. Classification (NCBI taxonomy): domain Eukaryota; kingdom Viridiplantae; phylum Streptophyta; class Pinopsida; order Pinales; family Pinaceae; genus Picea; species Picea engelmannii. The sequence continues at coordinate 250,034 of ML780561.1, read as the reverse complement.
GTACAACCTAACGCTAACCCCAATAATAAAGTTGTGCAGTGCATTGATATTCATAACCAACCTACACTTTCTCTTCTCCCTGTGCAATGCAACGATATTCATTTACGATCTGGGAGAATAGTAGAACCTACCATAGCCAATGTTACCTCTTCTGATAAAGAGGAAACAAAAGAGCATGATGTACGTGAAGAGGTACAATCATCCTCTAACAATGTTGTTGAAATAGAAAAACCACCATTTCCTAAGCGTTTATCTTTGACTAAAACGCCTGAGCCACCAGCTTTCAATCTTCTTGGGGAATTACAAAATTTGTATGTCAAAATTCCTCTACTACAAGCACTCTGAGACGTACCATTATATGCCAGGATGATGCAAGAAATTTGTGTTAAGAAGCCTAGTAGGAAAATTAAGGATCCCCTCACAGTCCATGTTATGGGAGACTTATCTGCACTAATGTCAGGTAAAGCCCCCCCAGTTAAATATGGTGATCCCGGCCACCCTACCGTTTCAGTACAAGTTGGAAAAACGATAATCCCTCGAGTCCTGGTAGACTTAGGTGTCGCTATCAATATCATGACTCTGGAAACCCTACAACTGCTACAACTGCAAAATGAATTTAGAGACACCCCAACTATCCTAGAATTAGCTGACCGATCCAAAATTAAACCAGAGGGAGTCATTGAAGACCTAATTATCTCAGTGGAATCCTGGAATTATCCAGCTGACTTTGTGGTACTACAACCTAAAACAAAGTTGGGTTCCACCCTCTAATTTTGGGCAGGCCTTGGCTAGCCACAACAGATGCTTTTATCATCTGTAGATCAGGTTCAATGACAATTTCCAATGGTTACAAAACTAAACAGCTTACCCTCTACCCTCATGCTACACCCCTGATTAATAATGATAATTCTGTATGGGTAGACTTTGACGATCAACTTACTCAACCCATTTTGACTATCGGACAAGATCTAAGCCTTAAAGACTCCACCGAGGATGAAGTATTTAATAATTTTATTTGCGAACCCTCCTCTATGACTCCAGAAACTCATAACCAACTAGTTGCACTGTTGGAGTCTGATAATCAAGAAAACCTTAACTCGAAAAACCTACCTCAAACATCTAACGCCATCTCTTCTAAAAGCATACCAGTAGAAATTGAACCTGGCAAAATACTGAACATAAACCCTAATCTGACAGATGCTGAAACACAACAATTAATGAAGTTACTTCTGGAAAATAAAGAAGCATTCTCATGGGATTATACAGATATGAAAGGAATTTCTCCCGAATTATGTACTCATCGAATATATATTAAGGAAGATTGTCGACCGATCTACCAATCTCAACGAAGAATGAACCCTAATTTAAGAGAAATCCTCAAAGAAGAACTTCAAAAATTGCTTGATGCAAGGTTTATTTATCCTATATCAGACAGTGAATGGGTGTCCCTGTTGGTAATAGTTCCTAAGAAAAATGGAAAATGGAGGGTATGTGTGGATTATAGAGCCTTAAATAAAGCTACTCAAAAAGATCACTTTCCATTACCATTCATTGATTAGGTGTTAGATAGTTTGTCAGGGAAGAAATTTTTCTCATTTTTAGATGGTTTCAGTGGGTATAACCAGATCAAAATTGCACCCCAAGATCAAGATAAAACCACTTTTACTAGCCCTTGGGGAACCTTTGCTTATAGAGTTCTCCCATTTGGACTATGTAATGCACCARCAACCTTCCAAAGAGCAGTTATAGGAATCTTTTCTGATATGCTTAATGACTCTATGGAAATTTTTATGGATGACTTTACTCCTTATGGTGTTTCTTTTCAGGAAGCACTACAAAACCTTGAGAAAGTTCTTAAACGATGCATAGAAGCCCAACTCTCCTTAGGTACAGAAAAATGTCATATGATGATGAATGAAGGAATAGTGCTTGGGCATTTTATCTCATCTCAAGGAATTCAGGTAGACCCATCCAAGATACAAGTCATTACGGATCTTCCTACTCCCAAAACCCAAACAGAGGTAAGAAGTTTTCTAGGACATGCTGGATACTACAAAAGATTTATCAAAAAAATTTCCAAAATAGCTTCTCCCCTGTTTGTGTTATTGATGAAAAATGTTGAATTCAAATGGACTAATTCTTGGCAGGAAGCATTTAATACACTTAAACATCAGTTATCTACAGCTCCTATTCTTAGAGGACATGATTGGACACTTCCCTTTCATATATCCTCTGATGCTTCGGATACTGCAATAGGAGTTGTCTTGGGACAAGAAGAAAATCATCTCCCTTATGCTATTTATTTCATCAGCAAGAATATGACGCCTACTGAACTCAATTATACAGTTACCGAAAAGGAATTCTTAGCAGTTATCTATGCTATTAATAAATTTAGACATTATATCACTGGCTACTCTACTCTTTTCCATACTGATCACTCAACTATCAAATATTTAATGAACAAACCTATCACAAATGCTCGAGTCACCAGATGGTTACTATTATTGCGAGAATTTGATATTACAATTGTAGATAGACCAGGAAAAGAAAATGTAGTTGTTGATTTCCTTTCTCGGTTGACACCTCATGATGATACCCCAGTAGATGATTCCTTTCCTGATGAATATCTATTTGCAATTTCTGCTCACTCACCTTGGTATGCAAACATTGCTAACTACTTGGTTGCAGGGAAGTTACCACCACACCTATCCCACCGAGAGAAAAGAAGAATCATTCAACAAAGTGCTCGGTATAGCTGGATAAGTGGGTGTCTTTTCCATACAGGACCTAATCAAGAAATCCAAAGGTGCATTAGAGAAGATGAGGTTTATGATCTACTAAAAGCTTGTCATGATGGCCCTTGTGGAGGGCATTTTGCTGATAAGAGAACAACACATAAAATTCTCAGGATGGGGTACTATTGGCCCTCACTTTTCAAAGATGCAAAGAAATATGTCCTGGCCTGTGATAGTTTCCAAAGAGTGGCCCAACCTAATCATAGAGATGAAATTCCATTAAACCCCCAGATAGTACTTGAACAATTTGAAAGATGGGCCTTAGACTTTGTAGGACCCATTAACCCCCCATCCAATCAAAAAGTTTACATAGTGGTCTGCACAGACTATATGACTAAATGGGTGGAAGCTAAAGCACTCCACAGAGAAACCGAAGAAGCAGTTATAGATTTCTTATTTGAAGACATCTTCATCAGATTTGGAGTGCCAAGAGAATCAGTTATAGATGGAGGACCTCCTTTCACTTCTCATGGTTTCAAAGCCACCCTTCAAAAATATCATATTCAGCATAGAATGACTACATCATACCACCCCCAAGCCAATGGACAGGTGGAAATAACAAACAAAGTAATAGAAGCCATTCTCACAAAAACAATGAAGGAAAACAGAAAGGATTGGTCCTACAGGCTCCCTGAAGCATTATGGGCCTATAGGACTACCTGGAGAAATACTACAGGATTCTCTCCCTATGAATTAGTCTATGGAAAGAGTGTTGTCTTTCCTGTGGAATTTGAAATCAAAACCTTAAGGACTGCTTTAGCTATCAACCTTGATTTGACCGATGCACAGACAGTCAGGTTGCAGCAGCTTAATGAATTGGATGAGAAAAGACTAGATGTCATTCATCAGACAACTATGATTCAATAGCAAAGATCAAAATGGCATGACAAAACTATCAAGAATAAGCAGTTCCAAAAAGGTAATTGGGCCCTACTGTATGACTCTCGGTTCAAAGAATTTCAAGGGAAACTACGTACAAGATGGCTTGGACCCTACGAAGTAGACATTGTTTTCCCCAATGGAACAGTAAGGCTCCTCACAATCGATGACTCTAAAACACCGTTACTTGTAAATGGTCATCGGCTCCATCTGTACCAACGCCTTATTTCCAAAGAAGATTTTAAGGCCACATGTGTGGCAGACTCTCATTACCTCTTTTTAGAGGGGGCTCCTACCCCTTATTGCAATTAATTCTTTTTAAGTTAATTTCTTTAGTATTAGATTAGATTTCATTTACTAATAATCCCTGTCAAGAAATACCATGTTACAATCGATTTTTGCAGATTCTCGATCACAGTACAGGCCACTAGGAAAGGACGATCCTATTTCAAGAAGAGGCAAGCTTTCCCATTACTGAAACACCAATGTCAGCAACTCTTTGCTCTTTCTTCATTGCTGAAACACCACTGTCAGCAACCTTTCGTCATTTTCCCATTGCCACGGTTCAACAATTCTTCACATTTCCCCATTGACGAAACAACACCGTCCAACAATTGTTTCACCCTTTCTTTTATGTTTCTGAATCACCATTGTCAGCAACTTTTCGCCTTCTCCCCATTGCCAAAACACTATAGTCCAGTAATTCCTCACAGTTTCCATTGACGAAACAACATCGTCCAACAATTGTTTCGAACTTTCTTTTCTGTTGCTGAAACACCAACTTTTCAACATTATCTGTCAATAAGCTTTTGCGCTCTCATTTTGTCCTTCCAGTAAACAAATCCTTGATACAATTCATCTAAAAAATCAAAAGTATTCGCCATGACCACTGCAGAACTATCGTGGACAAGCATTATATTTTGTTTGCAGCACGAATCAGAAGGTAAAGGCGAGGTATGTAAATTTTATGTAATACAATTAATCTATAGTTAATGAGAAGATTCCAAATCATTATGACCACTCGAGTGAAATCATTATTAGCCACACTTGAAGGGGAGGGAGGACATATCAAACTTTTATACCATCATTTCACACGAATTCACCACCGCCATTCCTATTTACCATTCGTTCGTTTGTTTCACCACCATTTGCATGCCTCCACTTGAAAAACTTACTCTGCACAGAAGTTGTTACTCAACTCTTTGATGGTGTATTTTACCGAGCTAGTAGCTATGGGAGGCTCTGTTATACAGTACGAACCCGCCACGACAGCCATGTTAGAACACTATCCAGTAGCCTATCAATTTTTTCTACAGGCAGGATGGCTTAGCTATTTTCAGAGACTCCAGTGGTATGATCAACAACAGGTTCTCCAGTTTGCTTAAAATCTCCAGGAAGACCATTCCATTGTTCAAGGGGTTCAGATTTCAGTTACAGAAGAAGATATAGCGCAGGTTTCGGGTCTCCCTACCAATGGCATTCGCATGTTCAGCCGCAAACATATCATCCTGAATGCCCAACTGGATTTCCTCTTGCCAGGGGAACAAATTGAACCTAAAGGCCGGGGTGTCTGACTCAGCTCATTGCCRCCTCCATGGAAAGAAGTTGAAAAATTCATCAAACACTACCTTACCTGCGAAGGCCAGTACCAGGTATTCTACCAGCACGATTTTGTCCTGTTGTCTCATTTACGGCATAATAGATTGGTGAACATTCCTTATTATTTGCTCGGTTGTCTTAAAAATATGTCACACTACTGTAAAAAGGCTAAAGATCCCACCCTTTCACTCACCCATCACCGTCTCATTCAATTGCTTATCCAAAAGGGTTTTTCCCAACAAAACCTTCCACTAAACAACCCACCTATAGACCCCCAAGAAGCCGCTGAAATTCCTGAAAATCTTCAGGAACAACAGCCACAAAACCCTCCAGACTCTCCAGAAATACCTAACAGTCCACCTACAGAACCAATTAGTCCAATTAACCCCCCTACCATACTAAGCCCGCCCCACACTTTACCAGAATCATCCACTCCTTCCCTTCATATTCTTAGCGATGATTTTGAGACAGACAATTCTCCCTACCCCATCATTGAGGAAAAACCCCCACGAAAATGAAAGCAAATTCATTTCTTTCCGCCCTTTTTACAAAGAAAACGAACAAGGGCCTCAACAAGGACAGCCACTACTGCCACTGCCCTAGACCCCCAACCTATCCGACTAATACCCCGTACACCTCCAACCTTCCAAATGCCAGAATCTTTGCCTATTCCACCCACGGGCACTGAAACACAAGAACCAAATGCCCAGGGTGTTGCGACATCATCTGTTTCAAATCAAGTAGTTGAAACACAAGAACCAACCATAACTGCCACACAAGAACCAGCTACAGCTGAAACACAAGAACCAGCTGCTAATTATGATACTAAGATATAGGAATCAGAGGTCCAGGGTGCGGCAACATTACTTTCCTTACATCAAGAAGCTGAAACACAAGAAGCAGTTGCCGATCCTGTAGCTGCTCCACAAGAACCAGCTAGTGCGGTTGTGACTGCTACACAAGAACCAGTCACTCCTCAACCAGAACCAACAATGGCCTCTGTCTTATAAGAAAATGAGTTCCTAAAATCTGAACTGGAAGCCTACAAGCAAGAGCTAGCCGCAACAAAGGAAGCCTATGAGACGAAACTTAATTTGTACACCCTAGCTCGCACAACGACCATGTCAGAAGGAACTACAACAAAGAATCCGTGTAGAGAATATATGTGCTATCAATGTGGGGACATCTACTATCAAGCAGGCTACAAAGTAATTCAAATCACAATGCCAGGAGCTTCCCCTGCTCCTTCAACTTTTGCAGTCAAAGAAGAAGAACCTGTTGTTACACAAGAACCAGCTATAGCTGTCACACAAGAACCAACTATAGTTGAAACACAAGAACCAGCAAGACCTTCAAAAATTAAGACTGAGCCCTGGCCTGCAACAAATGTCAAATCTAAAACTCTTGCTTTTGTTAATAAAGTTGTACAAACAGTGCCCATTGTGAAATATGCCCCTCCCAGCCAGATCAATACCCACACCCTTATGGAACAGGCCACTCAAACCCTACCTCAGCCTACTACTTGCAACGCTGAAACACAAACTCAGCCATGGGATGAGAAGGCAATAATAGAAAAATGGAAAAAAGAGTCTGTTGTTACACAGGCCAAAAGCCTGCAGGAACACAGACAAATATGGATAAATGATACTTACTCAAATTGGGAAGTTTTGGAGAAAACACGCCAGGAAGCTCGTGCCCTTAAGAAACAGAAAAAAGAGTTAAAAGGAAGATTTCTCCTGATATTTGACTTGGCACAAAAGCTATTGGCTGCAAGGAAACCATCCTGCAATTACTCCTTGTTCCTCATGGAATGACTTACATGGTTTCAGATCAAATGAATCACAGAAGGCAGACCCCATGCAGTGCTACATCCAGCAGATTTTGTCAAAACCTTTGCAAAAGCCTCTGCTATGGATCAACACCTCCTCTATGAGGCATATTTTCATAATGAGGCCATCCCTAAGAACATGCAGCTCAACCTTAATCCTCTTGTCGGTGACATCCAGATTCGGGCATTCACCTCCTTTCTCCACAATCAGATTATATGGCAAGATGACTTCCTGGCTGCCAAGCACAATGAGGATAACCGCCTTCTTTGGATAAGGCCAGAACCACAAAATGCAGCCACCTTTGTTACAGAATATTATCAGTTTTTAAAGAAACCAGGGATGACTGAACACGTTCAACAACTACAATCAACAATGCTTCAGGATTGTCAACACTTCATAAGATCCACAGAGATTGCTTCCCTACAAGAAAACAACTTGTTTTGGTATCAATCTACTGAGAAAAGACAGGAACACAATCCTTTTATCCCTACTAATCTCGAGATAGCAATCTCAAGGGTACCTAACTACATCAAGTGTGTTCAGCAATGTGCTGAAAGCTGGATAGGGTACCGGTTTTATTTTCCTATCCTTTGGTTTCCAGCAGAGAGATATCAAATCCATTATGAGTTTCCTAAGAAGACAAAAATAGCAGCTTGGCAAAGGTTACAACACGTCCAAGGGTTCAGAGCTCCAACAGAAAGCACCTCCCACAACTACTACTTGAGTAACTTGCACGCTCAGAGTCGGTATTCAGACTCTGATTCAGAGTGAAGTTGCCTGAGGACATGCAAAATTTTAAGTTGGGGGGATGTTAGGACCATACAATGTACCTTTTTTCCCATACTTTTTGCCATCATTACACTCTTATTTCACGCACATTTAAACTCATATTATCACTTTACCCTATCTTTCCAAAGGTATACAATGTCTCTTCTCTCTACTATATGTTTAAATTTTTTTGCATATAATTTTACATCACTCTCGTACTTAACCATTGATTAGAAATGTATAAGTGCTGAAACAGTTCGAACTGCAAATTAGCATTGAGGCCTGTTGCTAAAAAAACAAGAATCTGTTACACAGTCTGTGGACTACGATGCTGAAACAACTCACAGAAGTTGTTACACAGTTCGTGGTCAACGATGTTGAAACATAGAAGAAGTTGTTACACAGTCCGTGGTCGACGATGCTGAAACACAAAAGAAGTTGTTACATAGTCTGTGGTCAACGATGCTGAAACACATAGGAAGTTGTTACACAGTCTGTGGTCAACGATGTTGAACAACAACTCACACAGATTCACTACAACAGATGCACCGTGAGCTAAGAATCAACCATCGCTGCTGCCTGAGAAGTGCTGAAACAGTTAGAACGCAAATCCTGTGGCTGAAACAGCCCGCGATTTGCGATGCTGAAACAACATACAACAACAGTAACAAGAAACAAATAAAGAAGTTGTTACTCCAGCTATAAAAACAACACCTCACTCAGCACTTGTAATAGCATTCTGTTGCGGGAGACTAGGATACCCTATTCCAGTTTAGAAAGTTGATATGACTAAGAATAGGACTCAGATATACACCTGTAATTTGTTGATCAATTGTATCGAAGGGATTCTCCTCTTTAAATAATAGGAAATCATCATTCGATGGAGCATCTTCGGTTTTTGTACTAAGAAGGTTTTACAGAGAAGGACGTACTTCATTTCAGATTGTAATATGATACATTGACAGATGAATAAAAGACTGTTCTGAGCATTTCTCTCTAGCCTTCTCGTTTCAAGGGAAACTTGTGAGAAGGGAGGGCCCACCTTCTTCACAAGATTCACCCGTTAGTTTTGTAGTGTTATAAAAACAGGATTGCGGAGCAATAAAATAAAACAAATGCAGAAACAAAACATAGAAGACACACAATACAAGAGAGACACAGATTTACATGGTTCACCCAGTGTGGGCTACGTCCACCAAAGAAATTGCCAGGTCCTTCCTTTATTATTATCCAGCAAATGAAGGGATACAACCTACAGCAAAACCCGATGTAACTTCCTCTTCTTTCTCTCACAGTCTCCTCTCTCAGAATACAATATTCACCATCCTCCATAGCCGCAATACATTTCCCTCATAAAATAGGGTTTCCTTCTAGGGCAAAAAACACTAACATAATCTCTACCGTTAGATCTACGAACTTATAATGAATGGTCCAGATTTACAATGAAATTAAAATATACTTTTACAAGGCAATTTTTGCTTTGGGGGCCCACTTGCCCCCAGACCCCCCAACCAGGGGGATGGACCCCGCAAAGGGGGTACCCCCCCTCTGCACTCCCCCGCGTGGAAGAGTGTACATACTTATGGGATGTAAATACTTCATGGGGTATAAACATGGCTGAAAGCAAGGACCTCTTAATCAGGAAGATAACCAGGCTCCACAACCAACAATCTCCCACTTGGAGACTGATCTCAACAACTCCACCGCTGTTGTATATGCTGGACTCTGAGCCTTCTTGGACCTGGCAAATTTCTCATATTCATCTTCATTCTTGAAGACCAACTGAAACTGAGCAAGAACTCAGTTTCTCCCTGGTTACTCCCTTTGTTAACATGTCTACAGGATTCTGGCTAGTGTGTATCTTTTCCATCTTCAATTGTCTATCTTCCAAGGCGGATCGTATGAAGTGGTACCTCAACTGTATATGCTTAGTCTTTGAATGGAAGGCTAAGTTCTTTGCAAGGTGAATGGCACTCTGACTGTCACAGTACAACCTGTTGTTCTCCTGCTTCTTTCCCAATTCCT
>ML780561.1:216715-236377 GCA_009831015.1 Picea engelmannii | reverse complement strand
GGGCTACGTCCACCAGAGAAATTGCCAGGTCCTTCCTTTATTATTATCCAGCAAATGAAGGGATACAACCTACATCAAAACCCGTTGTAACTTCCTCTTCTTTCTCTCACAGTATCCTCTCTCAGAATACAATATTCACCATCCTCCATAGCCACAATACATTTCCCTCATAAAAGAGGGTTGCCTTCTAGGGAAAAAAACCCTAACATAATCTCTACCGTTAGATCTGCGACCTTATAATGAACGGTCCAGATTTACAATGAAATTACAATATACTTTTACAAGGCAATTTTTGCTTCGGGGGCTTCGCCCCCGAACCCCTGTTGGGGGCCCGCTTGCCCCCAGACCCCGCAGAGGGGGTACCCCCCCTCTGCACTCCCTCGCGTGGAAGAGTGTACATACTTATGGGGTGTAAATACTTCATGGGGTATAAACACGGCTGAAAGCAAGGACCTCTGAATCAGGAAGATAATCAGGCTCCACAACCAACATGTAGTGTGTTAGTGTGATCTCTGTTTATGCCTTGATTAAATTCCGTTTTGCTGAAACACTACTTTAGTGAATTCTATTTTGCTGAAACACTACTTTACTGAACTCTGTCTTGCTGAAAACTCTGCTTTACTGAACGTTACATTGTTTTCATGTGATTCATGCTTGGGTAACTGTTAATCATTTTAGTTAGCAATCCTGTTTGATGAGTTTATGAAAGTGTGCTAACCAAAAACAGGTGCTAAAGTTTCCTGCTTAGGAAATAGGGTCATGTTCTCTGTTAGAGATAGTTAGCCTTCAGTGCATTAATGAGTTTATGAAAGTGTGCTAACCAGAAACAGGTGTTGAAGTTTCCTGCTTTGGAAATAGGGTCATGTTCTCTATTAGAGATAGTTAGTCTTCAGTGCATTAATGAGTTTATGAAAGTGTGCTAATCAGAAACGGGTGTTGAAGTTTCCTTCTTAGGAAAAGGGTTTTGTTCTCTGTTAGAGATAGTTAGCTTTTAGTGCATTAATGAGTTTATGAAAGTGTGCTAATCAGAAACATGTGCTGAAGTTTCCTGCTTAGGAAATAGGGTCCTGTTCTCTGTTAGAGGTAGATAGCCTTCAGTGTGTATGTCAATCATTTCAGTTAAGCAATGAGTTCATGAAGTGTGATGGTCGGCAATAGGTACTGAAGATTCCTACTTTGGGAATAGGGTCCTGTTCTCTGGTTACAGAATAGTTGATCTTTCCTGTTGCAGTATCTTGTTGTTATTTTAATGTAATCCAAGATTCTTCAATTAAACATTTCTTTAAACTTTGAGCTCTTCAATAGGTAGATTGCTTCCCTGTAATTCAAGTTAGAACTTCAGTTTGTTCAAGGCAAGTGTGATTAATATAGTTTTTACTACAACTCTAGGTTGCTTTTGAGATTGAGAATATATAGTGCGTGGTTACCTTTAAAATAAACAGACTTCCCTGGGTTGACAATTTATGTAGCACTTGATTGTTTAGATTAAATAAGCAATTACAGTGACCAACAGCGAATTGCCAAAAATGTCAAAAAACTGTTTTGAGCTAGTTGGAAAAGGTGGGTGGCCACCGATATCCATATGGATCAATCCTCCCCCCTTAGGAAGCAATGGTCTCCATTGCGTTGAGGTCCCCCATTAGATGAGAAAATTTCTGTTGAATTTGGCCCTGGGTGAGCCACTTGCCTTGGTGCAGGAGCTTCCCTGCTTTGACAACTCGATAAAGCTGGATCCTTTGTTGTTGAGTGCCCTTGATCTATCTATCCACAATCTGATCATTGGATGCTTGTTGTATGCAGTCGGGGTTGAGATCTGTTGGTGTCATTTGTTTTGCTACTTCTGAGGTGTCCAATAATGGTGGGAAATAAGGGTGAAGGAGATCCACGTTGAACACTGGGTGCAGGCCAAGGAAAGGAGGAATGTTGAGCTCAAAAGCATTATCCCCCACGGCCTTGGTGATAGTGTACAGTCCATAACATAGTGGGTGAAGCTTCTGATAGGGTCCTCTAAGGTGTTCTTTCTGCAAGTGCAACCAAACTTTGTCTCCCACCTGAAACTTATGCAGCACTCGATGTTGATCATGGCACTATTTGTACTTTTCATTGGACTTTTGTAGGATATCTTGAACCTATTGGTGGATGTGCTGGATCCGCTCAATGAACCGGGTGGCTTTATCAGCTTCAGTTGGAGCAGGAGATGAGTCAGTCGAGGTGACCGCAAGGGGAAGTGCAACATCTATGGGACCCAATGGTTGGAATCCCAACCCCACTTGAAAGGGGTTGTGGTCGGTTGAGCTATGCAAGGCTCAGTTGTAGCTATGTTGGACATAGGGAAGGCTCTCATCCCATGTGTGAGGGTTCTTTGAATTATACATGCGAAGGATATGCACAATCATTCGATTTACAACCTCGATTTGGCCATCTGTCTGGGGGTGGAAGGCCGTGGATTTGGTGAGCTTGGTGTCCAGCAGTGACCAGAGGCTCGAGCAGAATGTGCTGAGAAATTGACTATCCTGATCTGAGACAATGGTTAGTGGGATTCCAAAATGTACCCAGACTCATTCAAAGAAGATCTTGGCAGTGGCCTCTGCTGTGATGCTCTTCTTGCAGGCAACCAAAATCACCATCTTAGAAAAGAGATCAACAACCACAAAAACACAATCATTTCCCCACTTGGTGGATGGGAGGCCCGACATATAGTCCATTGAGATGGATTCCCATGGCCTATCAAGAGTAGGAAGAGGGGTGTACAGGCCCTGTTTCTTAGTGGCCGGTTTGGCAATAGCGCAGGCAGTGCAGAACCTGATATACTTGCCGACCTCTTGTCGAAGTTTCGGCCAGTAGAAATGTTTCTATAGCATCACCACTGTCTTTTTGACACCGAAGTGTCTTGCCACCCGACTGTAGTGGGCTTCCCAGATCAGCTTCACTCGCTCACTTGATGGAACATAGATATGGCCTAGATGACACAACAACCCATCCTGAAGATGGAAATTATCTACAACTACATTTGCACCCAACATTTGGTAGGTGGTGGCGAAGTCAGGGTCTGTCTCATAGAGTTGGGGCCATCCAGATGTCTCATGGCCGCAAGAGTCTAGCACCGTGGTGAGTGTCGCGATTGGCGATCTACTGAGGAAATCAGTGACGCAATTGGTGCTTCTTGTTTTATACTTGATGTTGAGGTGGAATTGCTGCAAGTATGTGGACCACTTTTGATGGCGATCGTTCTGCAGTTTTCCTTGTGTCTGCATGAACTGCAGTGGCTTATGATTAGTGTGGATGACTGTCTCCTTCCCAAGAATGTAATGTCTCCACTAGTGGCATGCTTGCACAATGGAGTACATTTCTTTGTCATAAGTAGGGTACTTATGGACAGTATCTAACAATGTCTCACTATGATAGGCCACGGGGTGGTCGTGCTGAGTGAGAACGACGCCCACAACATAGTCTAAAGCATTTGTCTCGATCTCAAAGGGATGTTGCAGGCCTGGTAGTGAAAGTACTGGGGCTGAGCACAAGCGTTGATTCAAATCATCGAACACTTGTTGTTGGGACCGGCCCCACGCAAATTTCACCTTACCACCACCCCTATTTATTTGGTTGAGGGCCCATGCAATATGGGAGAAACCCAACACGAACCTGCGGTAGAAATTAGCAAGTCCCAAGAAGCTCCGAAGCTCAGTGAGTGTTGTTGGGGCTGGCCAGTCACGGATGAATTGGATCTTGGCTGGATCCACATGTACACCATGCTGATCAATGATGTAGCCTAGGTAATGGACCCTATCAATGTCGAAGGATCATTTTTCTAGGTTTGCGTATATCTTGTGCTGCCACAAAGTTTGCAGAACCTGTTGAATATGCTGCAAGTGTTCGACCCAAGTCTTGCTGTAAATTAGAATGTCATCCATATACACCACTACAAAAGTATTGGTGAATGGTCGCAGGATATCRTCCATCATCCTCATGAAAGTGGCTGGAGAATTTGTCAAACCAAAGGGCATGACCAACCATTCAAAAAGTCCTTCCTTTGACTTGAAGGCGGTCTTCCATACATATGTTTGTTCTATCATGACCTGGTGGTAGCCAGACTTCAGATCAATATTACTGAAGTATTTGGCCCCCGTGTGTTGATTAAGGAGGTCATCGATTTGGGGAATCGGGTATCGGTTTCTGATAGTGATTTTATTCAGAGCCCGGTAATCAATACAGAGTCGCCAGGTTCCATCTTTCTTCTGTACCAACATGATTGGGCTCCCGCAAGGTGATGAGATGGGGCGGATGTGCCCCTTGTGGAGAAGTTCTTAGATCTATCACTTGATCTCCTCATTCTCTAACAAAGAGCGACGATAGACTGGCCCATTGGGCAGTGGTGAGCCGGGGGTCAGATCGATGGGGTGCTTGACCTGGTAGTGCAGAGGTACCCCTGTAGGTGAGGAGAAGATATCTAAGTATTCTTCCACGACCTTATCTACCTGCTTCTGCTGTGTGGAGAGGTCGGCCGCAGATACCCTGGATGTGGCTGTGATCTTTCGCTTATTCTGAGAGTGAATCATGAAGATGTCAAACTTCCCCATCTGAGAGATGACCTTCCTGCATTGCTTAGCAGAGATCAAGGAAATAGCACTAGGTGGGATTGCCTCGGGTATCCTGTACAATTTCCTGTTCAAAGTAATAATAACACTACGAGGCCTAGACTCATATACAACATGACGTTTCCATAAATAAGGTTGGCCCAAAAGAACATAACAAACTTCAAGAGGAAAAAGATCACACAATACCTCATCTTTGAAGGGCTTGATGTCGTACGGCAGTCGACACTGTTGGCTGACACGGAGATCACTTCCTTGGCGGAGCCATCCAATGGTGTAGGGTTGTGGGTGCGGCATTATTGGCAAGGCCAGCCGCTTGACGACCTCTGTTGAGATGAGGTTTTTCTGGCTACCGCTATCAATGATGAAGTGCAACGGGGTGCCTTTTACCCACATCTGTGAATGGAAGAGGTGCTCTCCTTCTTCTGGCTCGTCTGGTTCACCAAGATGGAGCTTGGTGGTAGCAACGGTGGCATTGGGTTCCGTGTTAATGATCCGTCTTCCCCTTTCTGGTTTTGTCTCAGAGTCAAAATCTGCATCTGATTTAGAGGCTTTCAATTCAGCCACCAACAACTGCTTTGAGCGGTAGTCAGCAGTGTTATGCCAAGGGATCTTATGGAAGTCGCACCACTTCCCGGTATCTTTCTTTGTCTTTTCAGTGTCCTTCTTTGCTTATGGCTTGTACTAGTTGTCTTGATACTATCCATCTTTGCTCTGTCCTTTTTTTGGTGGGTTGGGGCTGCCCTTTCCTGGATTTTGTTGTGAGGGGTTCCCAGGCCCAAATTGCTGCGTCTTTTGTTTGAGCTTCTACTCGATTTTGACGGCATATCAGTAGGTCGCACCCAAGGATGAGATGTCCAAAAATTCCATTTCAGTCTGGATGTACCTATGCAGAGCACCACAATAATTGAGCACCAGATGTCGCTCTGAATCTTTGATATCCAACTTGGTGCGCAAGGTATGGAAGATATTTGTGAAATCTAGCTTTGCTTGGTCTCTTTCTTGCCGCAGTGTGGTCCATTTGGTATACAAGTCATCATAATTTCCGACAGGGTAGTATTGTTCCTTAATAGCATCCCTGAAGGATTCCCAGGTGGTCGTGACTAAAAATAATGAGGTTTCCTCTATTTCCTTTTGCTCACAGAAAGTTTCCCACCAATCTTTGACATGGGGAATGGCTTTGAGGAGCGCAGAAGTAATCTTTTCTCTATTCGAAAATTTATGAATAGAAAAATACCCTTCTAGTAGATTCAACGACTTGTCTATGACATCTACGTCTATCTGACCTTCAAATATAGGAATATCAAAGTTTATTTGTACCTTGAAGGGGGCGGCGCCTCTGTTCGAAGAAGATGTGTTGCCTGTTGGTAGTCGCCGAAGGATTTGCGCAAAACTATCCATCATCTCGTTCCTCTGTTGCGTGAGGGATTCCTCAATCAACAGTTTGAAAGGATCTCCTATCTCATCATCTTTCTTTTCTCCTGCAATGGGAGTTCACTTGGGCGTGCGAGAGCTTCTGTCCTCAAGAGAAACAAGCTCGAGACCCAACTCTTTGTACTCCGACCTCATTGGGGACATGCATTAAGATGACAAGGAGTAGACCGCTCTGATACCACTGATCCAGATTTTATGAGCAGAACAAAATGAATATAGATTATTAAAAGGTGCTTAACACAAAATAACAGAGATACAGTAAAAATGGTTTTCTATTCAATAACGAAATAAGCTGAAACTGTAAAATGCAGCGGAAACAAGCTTGTTGGAATGGTGGCGGCTTATCTCTGAGAAGAGATGTGACGACAGCGTGCATTTACCAGAAGAAGGTTACAATGAGGCTCTGAAGGCGTTTTACAATAAGAAAGAATGCCAAAAACCCTAGACATCCAAAAACCTAACCCTAGGAGATGAAGCGCCAAAAGTCATGTGGGCCCCATTTGGGTAAGCTAGTACATCAACTTCCTGAGGTCATAACTTTTGCATACGATCTCCGTTTTAGGCGTGTGATAGCCCGTTGGAAAGGTGTCATCAAGGAGATTCATTTTGGGGGATCAATAATTTTTTGAATATCATTGAGGATCTCGATACCAAAAAACCTTCATTTAGGCCCTCAAAATGGCCCAGGAAGTAAAAACTGCTAAAAATAGTAAATTGCCAAAAATGTCAGAAAACTGTTTTGAGCCAGTTGGAAAAGGTGGGTGGCCACTGATATCCATCTGGATCATTCATGATGCCCATATTGATGTGCAGTCGATGGGGATGCTTGCAATCCTCTCGTCGACGAGGCATGTACTCCTCCAGACAAGACCTTCTCATCCATGAGGTCTATGAGGATTTCTTCGACGGATTTTTGTACTGCGCTAAGGTCTCCCGACATACATGCTCGATATCAGATATCTCTGGTCGGTGAAAAAACAATCAAGGTAGCAGAAAATATTGTGAGGTTACAATAAGCACTACGCGAAAGATATTAGTTCTCTATGGGCTCGGATAATCACAATTGGCAAAAGTGTCCTTGGTGCAATGCTCGACGGGATAAATAGATAACATCGTAAAAGACTCATTCAATGGGCATGAATGCCTCACTCAATGCGATTCCATCCGTTATGTCATGTTCCAATGGTCCAATGGTGAACGTTTTGGAAATAACTGTGTTTCTATCCATTCTGGAGCATCATTCTAACAGTCGGGACACCTCCAATGGTCATATTTCTTCATCGTGGCGAAGTGCCAATTTGTGTTGTTCTGCTATTTCAGCGAGGTTCAAGTTCTGCAAGTTTGCCTTCTGCGAAGTCCTCTCTGGAGCCTCCTACATTTTTTTTAGCTTTGCTTTCTTCTTACTGAGCTTTCTAGCTTTCTTTCCTGTGATCTGCGTCTTTGGATTCCACTTTCCATTATTGTTCTTGTCTTTTCTTAGCATGGTAACTTCGCACTATTGAGGATCTTTCACAAGGTTCGAGGTTAATACTTCTTCTCTTACTATTTCTGGAGTAGGTGCTCTAGTCTCCTGCATGGATAGGTTCTTTAAGCATTTGTGTGTTCTTTCAACTTCGACAGCTAAGTCTTCGGCCCTCAGTTGCTTTGACTTGTCCTCTTGTTCTTCTATTAAGCGCGTTATTCTCTTAGCCATGAAATCCATTAATTCTTTCTTTTTTTGTTCTATAGCTTCCTGTTCTTCTCTCCTTCGGATCTGATCTCTCTCGATCCAAGTATTTCCTAACAAAAGTGCAAAAGGAGTGATGTTCTCAACAAACTTAATGACCTCGAATTCTTCTTATGTCGATGCTCCATGAGAAACCATAGGTACATGGGCAAGTCTTCCACATAGGGTTATCAATTTTCCTTTGAACAATCCTATTCCTCCCAATGAGGGAATCATAACAAGCTTTCATAATGTTTCCCAAGTACTTTATGTCATAATGTTCACCTGTGTTTCTGCATCCAATACACAGTCTATGTAGAATTCTCTTATTCTTGTTTATATGCACTCTTTCTCTTTTAAAATCTCTGATAAACTGATGTCTCTGTGATCATTCAGTGTCTCTTTCATCTGCAATAATATAACCTTTGATTATTTCTGGTTGTTTAGCATAGCCTTAGTTTCTTGACTGTCTTCATGGTTTTCTTGTTTCATGTTCATATTTTCAACTTTAGCAATCATTCTAGGGCAATCCAAAACTTCATGTCCAGTAGCCTTACAACAAAGGAAAATAGGACCTCTACCAGGGCATTCCTTAGCAAGATGTCCCAATCTTCTGCAACTATAACAAATATTTAATCCTCTCTTTCTCTTAAATGATCCCCAATCTTTCATGTACTACGCACTGGGATCACAGTGATGGACCTGCAAAAAATTCTTTCTAGGATCCTGCATCCACTTGTTAGTTCAAAAATTCTTTCGATGCATATGAATAACATATCTTTCACTATTTCTATCATATATATTCATATCACATCTTGTTTCTTCTAGTTGTACCCTAGTTTTCACACTAGGATGAAATCTGTCAAATATACCTAGATCCATGCTTTCGAAAAAAAAAATCACTTATCTTACCTTTATCAGAGCATAAATATTTAAGATCTTACCTCCTTTCTTCAGATCAGACTTATCTTCTTAGCACAGAGCTTCACAAGTCAAGTAGAGTACTATGAACTAGGGAAACAAATCTACGCACAAAGCGTTCTCTTTTCTTCAGTTCCCAACAATCATAGTTTCAAGTCTCGACAGTGGAACCATTTGTTGGCACAAGGGTAGACCCGGGGTTCAATGCTTCAAAAACACACCAATAAAACCCTAACTACCAGCCCTTTCGGCAACACCTGCGAAGTAGATGAAGTCTCACCCGGGGTAGAGGCAGGGGGGTTGAAGGACTCAAGTGTCTACAACCTAGTTGGGACACAGATCTGTGATCACAATGCTTTAACAAAGCACTTAGCAGTTAACATTCATTAGTCTTTAAACTTTATTCACATCGCAAGTAAAACCTTAATTACAGAACAACGAAGTATTCGAAAAGATCTAGCACATCCAAGAACTTAGCATATAGAAATAGATGAGATCTAGCATTCACTCATGTCACTAAGAATTAAACATTCATCCAAATATGCACTAAGAAAATAAATACACAACCACATGAACAACATAGCACAAAGCACCATAACACATAATATACGTGGTTCACCCGAAGCGTGGGGATACATCCACTAACTCTTCATCTTCTTTATTATCTTCTTTCAATCTTCTTACATGCAGAGAGCCACATAACTCACTCCGCATAGGACAAGATATCTGCGCAGACCTCGCCAAATCCTCCCTCCCCAAGTTTGGCACAGCACAGAGCCTTCTTACAATCACTTCACTTAGTTATGGAAGTTCTCAACACATAGTATACACAAAGCATTTACAACTATTTTCACTTAGCACAATGGCTTACAACCGACTTAGCACCGCCTACTTACATCACCAAGCTACTTATTTATACTTTACAAAATGGGCCTAAACATGGGTAAACCCATGGGCCGACATCCCATACCTGTTACATAAACCCTAAACCCAAAAAGACCATAAAAAGGGGGCGATATCTCATGATCTCCGCTTTTCCTGGCGCTTCATCTTCGACCTGCCTGTCGAAGTCCCAAAAATGGTCAAACATGACCAACGTTCTCCAAATCTTGGTCGAGGGCCAACAACACAAAAATGAGACTAGGGTTCTCAAAGGTTACCAACAAAGGGTACCACTATAGTCTAGGAATGATGACATACTCAACCTTCCGCAGGGGAAGGAGGTCAGACATGAAGCGTAGTCAATACATGTGTGGTGAAGTGAGTCAAGGATAATGCATCATCAGATTTGGCATTACCACATTCATATTCACACATAAATACGCAAAGACATTCACATTTAGTGATTGAAGGCTAAATACACATGATAAGTAATTACACAACATAAAAACCACATATTCATACACATTATATCATAATTTTAAGGCCCAAACAATCCTTTATACTATCAATGTCTCAAAACTATCATACAATGAGTGCATCTCTCATACAATAACTTATGCATCGAAATCTATTCCTAGATACCCATTACAAACTCTACCCTATTTCACAAGCACAATAACATCCAAAAAACCCATTACAATAATATCATGACAGTTATAACTTGATCCCAACCCAAACAAAAACAAAACCATAGTATCTCTCTTGCATGCTCATTCATCAACTATGAAATGCTTTCCTTCAAACCAACCAACCAATCAACATTTTACCTCATCACAGTGCCTTCCTCTTTATACCTTTCTCTTGGCCACTTCTTAGACTTCTTGTTTCGCTACTTTTATGGCCTTTTTTCACTGGAATGCAATGTTTTTCCCTTTTTTCTAAATACTTGTCCATCTTGCACATGGTACTTTTTGTTGTCTCCACTGTTGTTACCTTTTAGTTAGTTTTTGTCTCTTCTAATTGATTTCCACTACTATCCCTTCTCCAACTAGTCATGCGACGCTTTCCTCAAAACTTTGGCATTTCCAAAAAATGAACATTTCTAAAAAAATAAGGTCGCAACAGATGATATCTACTATCACTTATAGAGTACCTGGCACTTTTAGCATCTTCTCTTCTAGCATGAGGTCTGTGCTCTTCCAATTTCCTTGAATTTGATTCTTTATCCATCCTCCTCTGTAGCATGTTCAAACTTTACAACAGTTGAGTATTGATGTTGTTCTACTCCTCCCAAAATCTCATGATTCTCTCATTTCCTACTATGTAACTCAACACATCTCTTTGTTGGCTTCTTATTGTCTCTACTAAATCTATATTTTATGATTTACCTTCTCTATGCCCATTTGAGTCAGTCCCTGCATTACCCAAACTGATGTGCAACCCCATGAATTCGTCATCACGACTGTAAGTTATTTTTTCATCCTCCATGTCTCTGGTCCCTCTTTTGATTCGTGTGTGTTCTATTTGTGTCGTTAACTCAACAAAATGTGCATGAAACAAGATTTGTTAGAAAAAATAATTCAACAATTCTATAAAATTATGCACAATTATGCCCTTTAAGTGCACTACAAATATTCTTTTTAATTTCTTGTGATTTTTTAATACTCAATTCACATTTCAGAATGCATATATGTATTCTTATATCCAAAACCTTTCCAATGACTACTTTCTTGCTCAATTCTGAGTTCTGAGCATAAAGTTTTGGTCTTCTGAATATTTCCAATTCCCCCTTTTGTGCACCTTTCATTTGGTGTACTTAACTCCAAACACCGACTCCTTTGGAATTTTGATAGAAGCCCAATTATGTTTCTCCATGCCTATATTTTGAGAAATCTATCCAAAATTCACCTTCATTCGACATCTGGGCTTCTAGTTATAGCTTGCTGAATTTTTTATTGTTTTCCCTCTTTTAGCACTAAATGCTACATGAATCTTCTCTTTCATCTTGCACAATTTTAGGTACCTAGATTCCAATTATTGATCCATATATGTCTTCTATGTCCCATGATATTTCCATATACTATTCTTGTGCCCCAAACTGACTTCAGAGCAAGGAGTTATGCTCTATGGAAGTAAACTAGTAGCCAAAATATACGATAGCTTATTGGAAATATATCGCTAAGATATTTAATTTAGGAATCTTAAATTGTATTTGGTGCCTTTGGCACTTAGAATTTCATGAAATTTGACCTCTTAAAAATGTTGTTTAGGGCCTCAAAATGCCCCTGCAAGATTATGACCTTCAAAAACCTATAATTTTCTGAAAAAATTTGACTGGTTTTTGCTAACATGGATACTGGTGTGGAATTCTTGGTCCACATAGAACCCTGAGGTGATGCCATCCCATTGGCCACCTTGGCCCAAACTCTTCTGCCTTCGACACCTTCTCTTTGTCTTCCATCTTCTCTCCCTTACCTCACTTCTCTTTCCCCCTTCCTTCTCTTACTTTACCTTTATGTTGCACTTTATAAATAATAAAATATTTTTATTTACAGGCCCACCCATACCAGTTGTCCACTTGGAACACACATAACCTCATATGGGACAAGGGTCCTACCTTGTCTGTAAAACCTCCACCTAGCACCCTATTATTGGCAGCGGGGATGGGTGGGTCCCATCCCACACCCTTTTCCCTCAGCACCACGTGGACTTGCTTTCTCCTAGATCTATCGGTGGAGATGAGGAAAGATCAACAGATGTGGCTCATTTCACATCGCCAATATTCTTGAGGGTTAAAAAACCTCAACCACAATGTGACACCAAAAAACCACCCTGATATGTGGTGCATTTTTATTAGTTTCACATTGTGAGCAAACCTTTGGGAAACTACTTTCTGAGTGATGCGATACCAATTATGGTATCGTCTCATTGCTCGACTAGTCGCCTCACTACTGTGGCCTACCACTGTGTCACTGATTTCTATTGTGGACCTGCCACTGATTTCTATCATGGACCTGACACTATGGCCCATGCTACCAATGGGTCCCATCTCTCATGTCAATCTTCCATATGGTGCCCATTCATTGGCCATGATGATGAGCGAGTCCCATCCTGGACGCTTTCCCTTCGGTGCACGAACTTGAATTCTCCCCGTTCCAACGATGGAGACGATTGGGAGATCAATGGTTGTGGCTCATTTTGCATCATCAACATGCTCGAGGTTTAACAACCCTCCATGATGCGACACCACAAAACTACCCTACTACGTGGCATGCCTTCATTGGATTCGTATCCCAAACGATCATTTTCAAATCCACTTGTTCACATTGTAAATCCACTTATGGTTTTTGGTCTATACTGCCTCGCCATTGGGTCCTATCACACCATCACCATGGCCTGCCACCATGGTAGTCCACATCATCACTACCACATCACGGTCACATCATACTGACGTCATGTACGAAAAATTACCTAAATTTTCCAAAATTTTCAAAAATGAATACTTTTGAAATTTCTATCAAGGCCACCATGAAAATATGTAATTATCTTCTCATGGCCAATTTTGGCATCTGAACCTAAAATTTGACACTCCCATATCGAATTCTCAATGAATTTCACTATAGAAATTGGGGTTTTCTCCCAATTTCACCCAATTTATGATCCAGATTGGATCATTATATTATTTGTCATCTATATCGATTATTTTAGAGTGGAAAAAGTTGGAGAAATAAAATTGCAAGGTCATTTTAGTGGTAGGTCCTAGTTCGAAAAATTTGGGTCTAGAACCTTTCGAAGCCATTTTGAGGCATTAAATGGTGATTTTTGGGGTTTTGTTGTTCAGAACCTATACATACACCCTTGATGGTGTTATACACTCCGATACCTTTCCAACAATGCATATTGTGCATCAATTGGAGTTCATATGCAAAATTTATGTATCCCACAAATTCACCTATCCTATTGACCACCATGGTACGAGAGGATGCCATGTCAGCCCCCATTACTCATGCAAAGGGGGCTAGCCACATGAGGAATTTCAAGAAGATTCTAGAAGATTCAAAACCCTACCATAATTGAGGGTTGAGGAACTCAAAAACCTACCCCTACATGGCTATCGAGCTATGTTAAATACTGAGCGACTAGGAGGACAAGGAGTTCCATTCTATGTTATTGTATTTTGTTCCATAGTAGAGTAGAACAACTGGGAGTGGGAAATTAAAGAGCATAACATAGGGGTTTAATGTTTTGTAGCATCCTAATAGGCCATGGGTCTTAGGTAACTCTATAGAGAGTTCCTTCTCCTTTGTACTTGAATTATTTCCATACCATAGAAAAGAGAGAAGAGCAGCCTCACTTTCTAGCTGGGTTTTCTCCCGTAAGGGTTTCCTAGAGAAAATCTTTGTGTTATCTTGTGGATGGTGTGTGATTGTATTTTAGTATTCTCTATTTTCTTCATTTTATCTATTCTAATTAGAAAATAGGTAACTAAATATTCTGGAATCTAAAGGACTTTAACCTTCATAGTGTAGATTTTAGTGTTACTTATCGGATCTATTGTGACAAACTGTTCCAGTGGAATATCCATGACATTTTATAGATCAATTTCTCCATGGTTGCTCTGCAATTTCTTAAATTCAGTCGATTCCAAGCCTAAAATTTCCCAAATAGAGGGTAAAATTGAGGTTTTTTAACCCCTGAGCTCAAATTTCTCAAATTCCTCATGATTTCTTTCTAATTTCACTTGAGTAATTTTGACAAATAATTTGCAGACATTTTCCGAGCTTTAATTCTAAAAATTCATCTTTTTTGTGTTGAGCCTGGTCCATGCAGGCTTAGTGTTGAACCTGTGGCTTTGATACCACACTGTAATGTACCCATGACCCCACATGGGCACCATCACTAAAAAAACGACTTATGTCACTGGATGAATTTTCAAATTTCCTCTAATTCAGTCCATACCATTTATAAATGAATATGCCCTACATATGAACACAATTATGTAGTCTAATAGCATACATTCCATGCATAGTTATGTACAATTACAACAAACAAGATTAAACATATTACACACAATAATCAACATGTAAATACACATAAAAGAACACTTATCTTTTGTTGTAAATCACTAATTGCATGCAGACCTCATATGTTCCTCCTAGACATAGACTCTATTGTTCATTCACTCTCAACAATAGGTCACCTCCGAGCTAGGGATTTGAATCCACCAGGGAAAATGTACTCTCACTGGTCCCACTAAGGTCATACAACACTCAACAAAACAAGACAATGCCAATGGCACAAACTATAGCAACAATGCCAACTCACAACCTCTCATTCCCCACAACCTGTCCCACCCAAGGAAGTGTACCCCTTCACTACTCCATAGTCCTTTGGCTATGCCACTTCCCTTCTAGGGATTAAATAAAAATCTGAATAAGAATTATTAAAGGTTTGTGGCACTTGGAGCACAAGGATGCTCAAAGAGTTACAACACCCACTAGGCCAGCACACATGGAAACCTATTCCCAACAATTCTCTCACCCAAAGATAATTTCTCTACAAGCCTGACAACATGCTTATTTAACCCAAACCACCAAGGATTTATAGGGTAACAATTTCCCTCCAACTTGCACTCTCTAGACCAAGGTATGGATGAGGGAATGGAAGAATAAAATGGAAATAATGAGGATTAGACTAAATTCCCAACATTATGTATGCATGTTCCTATCTTGACTCTTGTCATTCTAGGAACCACTTTTGACTCCACTTGGAGATTCGTTCCCCTCACTTAGGAACTTAGGATAAAAAATTGTCATGTTACTGAGGACTTAGGAATAATATTTTTTTATTCCTTGGCTTAAGTTCCCTTGACTTATCCCCTTTTCTTAGGCCCTTATCCCCCTTTCCCTCTCATGGAATCCTACCCCCCATACTTTTTCGTCTGACTTGGTCTGCAACGACAATGTATTTTTTTAATATATCTAAGTGATTGAATTTTAAAATGTTGGATCATAGAACTTTCAATTTATAGGATCTCAGGCCTAATAATCACATAGAGACTCTATCCCAAAACATATATATAAAGGCACCCTGGCCCAAAACATCCTGGCTCACCAGCCTATAAAACATATGTACATTTACAACTTGGGGGTTCATCCTGGGGGTATTACATGAGTGCCACTTCTGCATCATTGACAAATAATAACGATAATAAATCCTTTAATAGAAAATATAGAGAAAATCAAACTTTCATAGATATGAAAGAGAACTTATAACAAAAAATGATGTCATTGGAAAATATCTTTAGAAATACACAAAACATTTTCTGCTAAAAATCTGCAATACGAAAACACTATATACAACATGTTATACCATCTACTTGTCAAAATGAGTGAACAAAAAACGTCAACTATTTAAAAATTCCATCTCATACAAATACTTACATGATTTCAAATATAAGTTCATGGTATTCCCAAGAGTACCAATAACTTCTTAAAACTTTAGACGTCGTGAATATTCTCTGAACTTTAAGATGCTCAATCATGGATTTGGTGAAAACATTAAGAAATCCTATTATATATTCATGGAAAGGATTTATTTTTTGGTGAAAAGTATAAAGCTATATAGAATTACCAGGGCTATGAATTTTTTAAGTTTAATGAAAATATGTTAAAAAAAAGCTAAATCTCCATAAAATTTAAAATTCATTCAAATTGGTGAAATTTCACTTTAAAAAAACATTCAAGGGGATGTGCAAGAAAGATGAATCATTAGTTACAAATTTGTCAAGAAATAAGCCATTAAGAATGACCTAGATACATTTGATTTGAATGCCAATGGTAGAGTTGCTTATAAATGTGCAAAATAAGGAGATTGGCTTAGATGTTGAGAGGTTTGATGCTAAGATTACAATAGCTATGGAAGAGGCATGTGGTTCTCTAAGGTTCAAAGAGCACAAGAAGATGGATATGTCGAGTAAGAAGAGAGATCAATGGAAGAATATGATTGGTGTGAATCTAAAGATAGAGGGAAATATCATAGATGAAAATGATATGGGTTTTGAGAGAGACGTAGAGGTCAAAGAAGTGTGAAATGAACCAAGATTGGTGATTGTGTATATTGAAATAAATTTTTAATTGTAATGGAGAATGACTAGATCAATTCCCTATGTTCTTCTTTGTCCATGAATCTTTATATATTATTATTTCTTGCACTTTGTGGTATATTCTTTATAGACTTATGAGTGCACTCCATTGAATAATAGTCCAAGTGTGTAGAGTACATTACCTTGATCGATGCATAGTGTAGTAGAAAGTACCTATTATGCATTGTGCTTGCACCATTGGTATTAGATCAAGGCAAGAACCTGGTAAATTTGAGAGTGTTAAACTCATAGGTTGTCACATGAAATGCTATATGAATATGGAAAAGTGAAGAGTTTGATAAAATTGTGGAAGAAAATCAAAACTAATATAATCTAAAACATAAGAATAACAATGTCACATTTACATAGTATACATACGATTTACCCTAGAAACCCTTAATTGAGAAATCCAACCTATCTAAGAGATGCACCCTCTCTTTTTTCTTATTGTATTAACTCAACCATTCACCATACAAAAAATATGTATGTATTCTATAGCTTCAATCAACCCTAGTATGTTAACTCCAAATTAGATTACAACCTTAATCCCTTAATTGGGATTAGATTACAATGGGTCGAAACCATTTCTCAAAATTACGCATAATGAGCCAAAATATTTGTTTCTTGAGGGTTCAACCCTTAAACCCCCAGATAGAGGGGCCACTGTCCATGCCCCCCAATTATAAGGTAGGTCCCTGTCGTACCCCCATAATTCGAGGGACAATCCATGGACCCTTACTGATATGTGATTAAGTCTACTTGCAAATGATACAAAACATATCAAACATAAAGGAATATAGAGGTGGAAGACTGACCATTAACAAAGAATTTCAATAATTGAGGGTGGATATAGAGGCACTTGAGATGAGACAAAGTGGTGAACCAAAAGATATTACTGAACTAAAATATATTATGGAGCAAAGTGGACATTCATTAAAACAATATGATGGTTTAATGGATTAAATTTTTTAATAGAGGAAATGCAAGATTTAAAGTCCCCAATTACAGTAACATATTAAAGGCTAAGTCATGGTAGGTTGACTAGATGATATATAACAATATTTCTAATATTGGAATATTGAGGATTTGTAAAGGATGAAATTTGTAGTCGTAAGGTTGCAAGGACATGTCGCATTCTGGTGGGAGCTTGTAAAATAGGAACACATGTGCAAAGAGAAGGAAAATATCGAAACCTAGAGTAAAATGGGCTCAAATTGCACAATAAATTCTTACTAGTTGGTTATAAGTAGTCACTATTCAGATAAATGCAAAACCTTAGGTAGAAGGAATAGAGTGTGTAGGAGTACATTTAAGAGTTTTTAGGGTGTCGATACAAACTAGACATCAAGAAGAGGAAAACTAACAAGTTTCATGATATGTCAATGGTTTAGAATTCATCATTCAAGATGAGTTTACTCTACATAATATGGCATTCTATCAAGGAATCTTATATGTTGGAGCTAAAAGGTGAAGGAAATATGGTGTGCAATGAAAGTAGGAAAAGCTTTGGCAAAAATATAGGAGGTTATGGCACATTGCATAGAGGAGATGATGCATGGAAAGAAAAAGTAGAGAATGTTGAACATGGTGATACTTCTAGATACACAAGAGAGAGGTCATGGAGAGTTTGTAAGGAACACATGTGGAAAAGTATGAAGAATCAGATAGTTTTACATTTTCAAAAATGAATGCCATAAGTCATATGGATGTACTCCACAAAAGAATTTTGTGAGAATAACTAACCCAAAATCCTAGTTATCACAAGAAGAGTAGTTCAAGGATAGATACACATGGTCACAACAAGTATAACACATGAGCATGGGGAGAACTAGATGTAGCTTAGAGACATTCCTGCAAAAGAACAACATATACAGAAAGATGATTGAGAAAGATTATCTTCAAGAAAGAAATATGAGTATGGAGGTAAAAGTTGTAAGTTCATAATTGATTTGGTTAGTTTGTAGAATACAATCATGATAAAGAGGGTAGAGAAGTTGCAGTTAGCACACGAACAATTTGGTGTATACACATTATGAAGGGAAAGTCTCTTTGCACATAGGTGAATATATAGACAAAAATGTGTGTGATGAAATTCCCATAGATGGATTGATTTACACTAAGGAATGGAACCAAGGAAAGGAGTTTCTATAGTATTGTCATCTTTTATAAAATCTTCATGAAGAGATTCAACAACATTTCTGTACATATGGCATAGTGTATGAAGACATAAGGACTCAATTGGGATGTACAATCACATTAGAGTTTAAGTGGTTGAAGAAGAAAATCATTGAATTGCTAATATTGATGTTGCATGATTTTAATTATATATTGATTATGAGGTGAAAGGAGCGGTAATTAACACACTGTTAAGTGAGGAAGGGAGGCCAATAACATATTTTAAAGATAAATTGAATGAAGTGAAAAAATACATAAAATATGACATGGAATTGTATGTAACCGTACATGCATTGAAGTATGAAAGACATGGTGAAATAATTTTGTATTAAATATTTTTTTTTAATTTTGTATTAATTGTTTTTTTTTAAATAATATATTTAAATAATAAATTACAAAAGACATTATTATGAATTTTTAATGGCCCTTTTCGTTAAACCTAAATTCTCTTTGAAAACATACAATATATTATTAATATCACTTAAAACATACAATATATTATTAATTTTTTTAATACAAATAACTTTTAGTAATACGTAAGAAATTATGACTTCTCTATTTGACAAAAAGGTAGAACCTTTCCACTAACCTTCACATGATTCTAGATGATGATGATGATGATTAACGTCCACTAAGATCTAATTGGTCTATCAAACCTTAAGACGATAAGTGATTACTTGTGATTCTTTAGAATTTTGTTTCTGTACTCGAAAAGCATTAAGAGAAGCTTTCCAAGATCACCATACTTTTGTTGAGTTAAGAGGTTAGGAAGGTTGGTAGTGTGATCAATATTTTGAAAATGAGATCTA